>PVKS010008763.1:0-60333 GCA_004027875.1 Aplodontia rufa
GGAGAGGAGGAAACCAGGAAGCAGAGAGCACTCTGCTCACCAGGGGCAAAATATAACCTCAAAGGCACCCAGGGGCCCCCTCCTCCAGCCCCTGCGTACCCACAGTTACCACCCAGTTGACAAGCACTGGGGGACTGAACTCTCACAATCAAATCACTCCACCTCTGGATACTCGCACTGTCTCACCCGAGCTTTGGGGCACACCTTGCGTCCACACCATAGCACCAGGTCTTTATGCAGCCTAACCTGTCTGTGACTGCCTGGGCTGTTTCCTGAGCGTCAAGCCCCTCCCTGCCCCACCTCGCCTCGCTCCCTCACAGGTGGCGTGGAAGCCCCACCCTGTGCACAGCTGCTGTCCCCATCAGCCTTCACCATGACCTGAGCTGAGCAGTGCCCTGCAGGGCCCTGCCTCGGGGTTACACTTGCCTGGAGCCCAGCTCCTGTGGCCCTCTCAGTTGACAAAACCAGCCGCTGTGTGCTGAGTCGGAATCACATTTGTGCCCACGGTTCCCGGGTGCTCAGACCACCCTGGCGGATCCTCTGGCTGCCTGCGGGGCCCTGTTCTCCAGCCTCAGAGACGGAGCTCATCTTTGGCTTCCGTATTGCAGGACACATCTTTTCCAAGTATTCTCTGCCCTCCCTGCCCAGGTCCTGCACTGTCCCCATCCCGTTGTGACCTGGGGTGTCTCCCCATGGGGTAGTATTCTACTCTATCCCACAGACCAAGGGCTCAGTAAAGTGTGAGCAGGAACCTTCAAGGCTGCTGTGCATGCCCTTAGCTGCCCTTTTCCCATGCTCTGAAGAATGACCAATCCCCACTCCTAGCCTCTCCTGCCACATAACTCCCAAGATGCGTGAGAACTGGACTCAGATCCACGGCCCGTCCACGGCGTTGGGCAGCATGAAGTACACCTTGTGGCTCTAAGCTGCTGAGAGTCTGGGCCTGGGCATTTCCCCTGCATGATGTAGGGAGACCTCACACCACATCCCACCCAACCCGCTCCAGTGGGATCCACCAAACACAGCTCCTGCAGCCTCACAGGTGACATCTGCACCCTCTGCAGTATCCTGGTCCCATGTAAATCAGCACACAGATAAAGGACGGAAGGAGCGGTGCCCATCTTCACATGAGCAAGTTCCCCAGGACGAGGTTCAGCCACACTGTGAAGCTGAGGGTGCTCAGTGCCAGGACAGGTAGATGAGACCTAGGGCCAAGGAGCCACAGGAGGATGTCACCCTCGTTCTACTGCCCCAAGCAGCACAGCCACCGGTTAATGAACTGAATGCAAGTGAGACAGGTGTCCCTGTTCACAGACCCGACCCCACTCAGCCAGGTGCACAACACCACAGTGGCGCTTTCCCTGTCCTGCCTCAGGGCCCACGTGCAGGGAGGGATGGCAGCAGGAGGGAGCTGCTCCTCCTGAAATCATCCGCTGCCTTAGCAAGAGCTGAGCTAGGGGTCCACCCAGGTTGGAGAGGTCTCAGTCAGGTAGGGGACCAAGAGACAGTGCCATGCGTGAAACAATGCCTGGGCAAAGATACGTGGTGTTCACACAGAGCCACACCAGAGCGTCAGCCGTCCAGAGACGTGTGCCAATCTGGGGTGGAAGCTAAGAGGCAGCACGGAAGTGGGACAGAGACTGAAGGAGGAAACAAAACAGTTATAAAAGGTGCATAAAATAAACAGCCCTTCTGATAGCAGATAAGTGTTCCCAATAAAACATTGCTCTAAAACTCCCTTGTGGAATGCCCTGCGGAGGGGGCAAGCAGCAATAAATCCTCAGCTTTCGAGTCCATTTTTCATTACTCTAATGAAACACCTGAGGCAGGTGAGCTTCATAAGAAAATAGGTTTATTCAACTCCTGGTTTCAGAGGCTGCAAGTCCAAACAGTATGGCATGGGCTCTGGTGAGGGCCCCAGGGCAAGGGCAGGAGCTCATGCAGGAGGAGGAAGAGATCACACCTCAAAATGGGAAGTGGGCAGGGATGGGGCCCCACCCTTCTGGGGTGCATCCCAGCTGCCCTGAGGACCTCCCACTGGGCCCTGCTTCCTAAAAGCCCAGCACCCCTAACTCACCACACTGAAGACGGAACTCCCTACACAAAAGCCTCGGGGGGCAAGCAGCATCCCCACCTCAGCACTCAGGGGCAAGCCAGCATGGCAGCCATGGTCTGGATCTGGAATGACCCCCAGAGGCCCACGTATTAGCAGCTTGGCCCCAGGGCAGCACTGATGGGAGGTGGGGAAGCTTTAGGAGGAACTGAGGTCACTGGGAGCATGCCTTGGGGAGTAAAATGGCTGCTCCCTTTCTGGTTCACAGCACGAGTGGTCTGCATCCCTGTGCACCCCCACCATAGTGTGTGGCCTCTCCACGGGCCCAGCCAGCCATGGGCTGAAACCTCCAAACCCGTGAGCTGAGACAAATCTTCCCTGCTTATGAGCTGACTGTCTCAGATGCACGCTGTAGAGTTGGAAAGATGACTCACAGCCTGACAGTAAGATTCCAGAAAGGAGATGGAACCCTGAAGCCAGAGTGTCACCTGTACACACTGAAGGTGACCTTCTGATCTGAGGGCTTCTGTACAGACCTGGGTGCAGGGGTGAGGCTAAGTCAGCCCAATGAGGGGTATCTCCTAAGAGAACCCCACATGCAGGACCTCTTAGAGCTAACCATCAGCACACTAGTGACCTAGAAATACACAAAGACTCATAAAAATACACAGTAAAGAGCTACCTTGGCTTAAGTTTGCTGCTGAATACAAAACTCTCCCATGATAACTTGAAATCCCAAGCCAGTTCTCCCATGGTTAAGGTGTAGCCTGAACTCACACCAGACAAGTAAGAAAACAGGATCCCTCCAGAGAGAAATATTTTCACATTGTCCTACAGTAGCAACCCAACACCCTGGACAGAATTCAATACAAATAAAATTCCTCTTCCACAGACCATGCTTTCTACACGGGCCTCAAATAATCTTCATGTTTAAAGTCATGAGAAAATTGAGCCAAGATCAAAAATCACAAAAAGGTGGATGCATCCATGACCCAATAGAAACCACAAACAGAAGCTCTTTCCATGAAGCCTGCAGCCTCCACCTTCAAATAAGTGCCCGCAGCCTCCACTTCAGACAAACACCTGCAGCCTCCACTTCAGATAAGCACCTGCAGCCTCCACTTCTGATAAGGACCCTCAGCCTCCACTTCTGATAAGCACCTGCAGCGTCCACCTTTAGACAAACTGAACCGCACCAAGTAGAAGGTCTAGAAATGCAAATGCACAACATGTAGTAAGGGAGACTCAAAGCTGAGTGGACAGGTTATAGTGGATCATGCACGGCTCATGAAACAACTTTGGAGCTGGAAATAAGACGTAGCATGAGCACAAACTGATGTGCCTGGTGTGGAAGCTAAAAAACGGGAGAGCAGAAGGGCACACAGGAGAAACACAAGCAAGGAAGGGTCCTTGACTGCAACAAACCAACAAAATGCAAAAAGAATGCATGAGAAAGAAAGCAAATTTGCACACTCAGGTACCCCAAAGCTAAATGCCAGGGTGCAGAGAGACACCACACAGACGAGAGAGAGAGAGAGACAGACAGACAGACAGACAGAGAGAGAGAGACAGAGACTGAGCAGAGCTTCCTCTGAAGGACCACAGCCAGGCTGGAGGGTGGCCCCTCAGCAGCAACAGAGCGAAAGGCGTTAATGACCCCAGTGCCTTCCAGAGAAAGTAACATCCTTCTGCATGGGAGTTACCATCAACACTGGGGTTAACCAGAGCACTCTCGGGTACAAATTCACCTCCCAAGATCACTTTCAACCAGCGGACTTCTCAACAGAAAAACGTAATGATCTACTTCAGACAGAAGCAAAACTGTGCCCAAAAAAGGGGGAGGGGTGGATCCAAAAAGGAGTAGTAAGTGAAGAGGGTACTGAACACGTGGACGAATTCCAAAAAGTCAAAAGTGAACACAGGAAGAATCCCAAAGTCAAGGGAGAGCACAGGAAAAATCCCAACATTCAACAATGAGCAGGGGAAGAATCCCAACAGTCACAGGAGAGCACAGAGAAGAATCCCAACGTTCAACGGAGAGCACACGGAAGAATCCCAAGAGTCAGCGGAGAGCACACTGAAGAATCCCAACAGTCAACGGAGAACCAAGGGAAGAATCCCAACAGTCAACAATGAGCACAGGAAGAATCCCAACAGTGAACGGTGAGCACCGGAAGAAATCCAACAGTCAAGGGAGAACACAGGGAAGAATCCCAATAGTCAACGGAGAGCACACGGATGATTCCCAACAGTCAACGGAGAACAAAGGGAAGAATCCCAACAGTCAAGGAAGAGTAAAAGAAAAAATCACATGAGTCAATGGATAGCACACGGAAGAATCCCAACAGTCAACGGCGAGCACACAGATGAATCCCAACAGTCAACAGAAAACAAAGGGAAGAATCCCAACAGTGAACGGTGAGCACACAGAAGAATACCAACAGTCAACGGAGAACACACTGAAGAATCCCAACAGTCAAAGGAGAGCACAGAGAAGAATCCCAACAGTAAACAGAGAATACACGGAAGAATCCCAACAATCAACAATGAGCACGGGAAGAATGCCAACATTCAACAGAGAGCACACGGAAGATTCCCAAGAGTCAACGGTGAGCACGGGAAGAATCCCAACGTTCAACGGAGAGCACATGGAAGAATCCCAGAGTCAGCAGAGAGCACACTGAAGAATCCCAACAGTCAAGGGAGAGTAAAAGAAAGAATCACATGAGTCAACGGATAGCACACGGAAGAATCCCAACAGTCAATGGAGAGTACATGGAAGAATCCCAACAGTCTATGGAGAACACGGGAAGAATCCCAACAGTCAACAGAGAACACACTGAAGAATCCCAACAGTCAATGGAGAGCACAGGGAAGAATCCCAACATTCAACAGAGAGCACACGGAAGATTCCCAAGAGTCAACAGTGAGCACGGGAAGAATCCCAACAGTCAATGGAGAGCACAGGGAAAAATTCCAACAGTCAACAGAGAGCACATGGAAGAATCCCAACAGTCAACGGAGATCACATGGAAGGATCCCAACAGTCAACGGAAAGCACAGGGAAGAATCCCAACAGTAAACAGAGAACACACAGAAGAATCCCAACAATCAACAATGAGCACGGGAAGAATGCCAACAGTCAACGGAGAGCACACGGATGATTCCCAATAGTCAATGGAGGGCACGCAGAAGAATCCCAACAGTCAAGGGAGAGTAAAAGATAGAATCACATGAGTCAACGGATAGCACACGGAAGAATCCCAACAGTCAACGGCGAGCACACGGATGAATCCCAACAGTCAACGGAAAACAAAGGGAAGAATCTCAACAGTCAACAGTGAGCACAGGAAGAATACCAACAGTCAGCGGAGAGCACTCGGAAGAATCCCAACAGTCAACGGACGGAGAGCACACGGAAGAATCCCAACAGTGAACGGTGAGCACGGGAAGAAATCCAACAGTCAAGGGAGAGCACAGGGAAGAATCCCAACAGTCAACGGAGAGCACAGGGAAGAATCCCAACAGTCAACAGAGAGCACACAGAAGAATCCCAACAGGCAACAGAGATCAAAGGGAAGAATCCCAACAGTGAACAGTGAGCACGGGAATAATCCCAACAGTCAACGGAGAACAAAAGTAAGAATTCCAAAAGTAAACGGAGAAATCACGGAAGAATTCCAACGTTCAATGGAGAACACACGGAAGAATCCCAAGAGTCAGCAGAGAGCACATGGAAGAATCCAAACAGTCAACGGTGAGCACAGGAAGAATCCCAAAAGTCAATGGAGAGCACAGGGGAGAATCCCAACAGTCAACGGAAAGCACAGAGAAGAATCCCAACAGTCAATAGAGAACACACGGAAGAATCTCAACAATCAACAATGAGCATGGGAAGAATGCCAACAGTCAACGGAGAGCACACGGATGATTCCCAATAGTCAACAGAGGGCACGCAGAAGAATCCCAACAGTGAAGGGAGAGTAAAAGAAAGAATCACAACAGTCAACGGCAAGCACACGGATGAATCCCAACAGTCAACGGAGAACAAAGGGAAGAATCTCAACAGTCAACAGAGAGCACATAGAAGAATCCCAAGAGTCAAAGGAGAGCAGAAAGAAGAATCCCAACGTTCAAGGGAGAGCACACGGAAGAATCCCAACAGTCAACAGAGAACAGACAGAATAATCCCAACAGTCAACAATGAGCACAGGAAGAATCCCAACAGTCAACAGAGAACACGGAAAGAATCCCAACAGTTAACGGAGAACACACGGAAGAATCCCAACAGTTAGCGGAGAGCACACGGATATATCCCAATAGTCAACGGTGAGAACGGGAAGAATCCCAACAGTCAACATAGAGCATGGGAAGAATCCCAACAGTCAACGGAGAGCACACGGAAGAATCCCAACAGTCATCAATGAGCACAGGAAGAATGCCAACAGTCAACGGAAAACAAAGGGAATAATCCCAACAGTCAACGGTGAGCACGGCACGGGAAGAATCCCAACAGTCAACGGAGAACAAAGGGAAGAATCCCAACAGTCAACAGTGAGCATGGGATGAATCCCAACAGTCAACAGAGAATAAAGGGAAGAATCTCAACAGTGAACAGAGAACAAAGGGAGGGATCCCATCAGTCAACAGTGAGCACGGGAAGAATCCCAACAGTCAACAGAGTGCACATGGAAGAATCCCAAGAGTCAATGGAGAGCACAGGGAAGAATCCCAACAGTCAACAATGAGCACGGGAAGAATCCCAACAGTCAATGGAGAGCACAGGAAAGAATCCCAACAGTCAACGGAGAGCATAGGGAAGAATCCCAACAGTCAATGGAGAGTACATGGAAGAATCTCAACAGTCGACGGTGAGCATGGGAAGAATCCCAACAAAGTCAAAACTACAGGAAATCAAAACGCAGCCCCAGAACCCAACCTGCAAGACTGAAAAACGAGATTTAAAGATGTAATAGGAGGAGAATGTCACACATAAGTAGAAGGGGAATTCCAGAAGCTAAACTAGTCTAAGATCTTTGTGTTTTTGAGAGGGAAATCAGTTTTTACTCTGTTGTACTTGATTGTTTGTAAGAGGCAACTTATAGAGGAACAGGAGTGCAAATAAATTCCAAAGCAGAGACAGGAAATGGAATAAAACAAGGCCGACTTGTTCTCAGATACAAACACAGAGGGGCGCCCTATTTGGACCTGGGACATACCCTAAGTCTCACGTGCTGCAGAGTTGGTTCCCAGATGCGGTGCTATCACCAGCTGGGGACCACTGGGGTGGACCTCGCTGGAGAGCGTGTGCTGGGTGTGCCTTGGAGGGCACCTTGTCCCCATCCCTGGCTCACTCTGCTTCCCATCTGCCAGGTGCTGAGTGGTTCTGCTCTGCCCTCTTCCCCCAGCTGAAGCCCTGCCTCAGCAAAGCTTCAAGCACGGAGGCTGAGGGGCTGCGGATGGCAACTCACAACTTGCGCCAACATCACTGTTCCCTCCCTTAAGTAGATTTTGAGTATTTTCACAGAAGTGGAAAGCTGAGTAGAACAAGGGAAGGCAGAAAATAAGAGAACTAGAAATTTTATAAGATGATAACCATGATACAAGAGTTATTGCTAATTACAATAAATATAAATAGTCCAAACTCATTTGTTAAAGATAGATTTCTAAACTGGATTTTATGAATATTTATCTATATGCTATTTACAAGAAACCAGGTAAAACTTCTGATTGTAGGAAGAATCAAAGAAAAGAATAGAAATATATATATATATGTATATACATGCATATATATAAAATATACACATATTAATCAAAGAAACCTGAATATATAACACATTTTACAATATATAATATTATATATTATTACTAGTATTTAAAGCAAAATACAGAAATATACAAAGGTCACTACAAAATGATAACTGATAAATATACCAAGACATATAATAATTCCAAATAGGAATTAACTGAGTAACATAGTTTTAAAATATATAAAACTAAAATTGACAGAGCTATATTTTGTCACAGAAGGAAATTCTGTTGTATCTTATACAGTTATCAACAAATAGAGATTAAAATTAGTAAATACACTATTCAGATGTCGTAATTAGTAAGTATCTCTATTATAAAAATAAAAACTAAAATACGCAATATTCTCAAACATAAAAGAAATACTTTAAAAATCAGTACATCACACCATAAAGCAATATTAATAAATTTCAAAGGCTGATGATTATGTTTTCAGACAAAACTGTAAGTAAATTAGAAATTAATGACAAAGTGTTAGGCTGGCTGGGGGAGAGGCTTCAGTCAAGTCATGGAGGCCATGCTGGCTGGCTAAGGGGCAGGGCAAAGGGCAGCTTGCCCTCCGAAAAGAACAGCCAATCGGGATGATGGCAGACAAGCTCCAATGGATTGATGGATCCACCAGCCAATCTCTGAAAGACCAACCCCATCAACAACTTCCTCCTAGTTAACCAACGAAACAAGCTGCCTGGTGAAGTCCAGCACCATTTTCCCTGAGTGCCATTCTCCCTGCCACCATCACTTCCCATGCCCGCCCTCATTATAGCGGCCCAGGTGAAATTGGCCCAAGAACAACAAATCCCAGCAAACACCTCTGGCTGATTTGCACCCATACCATCATTATTCTTTTTTCTTATTTTTACATAAAGGTCATTAGAAAGATCGCGTATATTTGGAAAGTCTTTTATGACACACTTCTAAATTAATCTTGAATAAAAGAAAAGATTATAATGGAAATTAGAAAATTTTTAAAGAGAGAGGGACAGTGAGAGAGAGAGAGAGAATTCGCTTTATTTACTTCTTCATGTGGCTTTTGTTTGCTCTGAGACATCGTGTACGTGGTGCTGGGGTTTGAACTTGTGTACTCACACATGCTGAGCAAGTACCATAACCGCTGAGCCACCGCTCCAGCCCCAGAAATTAGAAATTTTTAAAATACTGAAATTTGGAGCTGGAGCAGTGGTTCAGTGGTTACAGTGCTTGCCTGACATGTGCGAGTACACGAGTTCAAACCCAAGCACCACGTAGACAACCGAGTCTAGAAACATACGAAGTCTAGGAGCAACGACAGCCACATGAAAAACTAAATAAAATTGATTCTTTCTTTCTCTCTCACTGTCCCTCTCTCTTTAAAAAGAAGTTAACAATTGTGTAAAAATAAACAAATAAAATAAATGAATAAATAAAATACGAAAATTTCAAAATGTATATAATTCAACCAAATCAGTATATGAAGCAAAATTTTAGGCTTAATGGCTTATACCAGAAAATAAGAAAGGTTGAAAATTAGTGAGATAACCACCATCAGAAGTTAGAAAAATAACAGCAAAATATACCCCAAAAAATGGAGGGAAGAAATTAAGTTTCAAAAAACATTAAATTAATGAACAGAAAGTAAACAATGGCCAACATTAGGAAATCCTTGAAAATGCTAATTAGTGAGAAAACTCTAACAAGGAAAGAGTGAGAAAGAATAATGTAAACAAGGCTGAGATGATAACATTCAAGCTGGCTATTGACCGAGGTGAGATGGGAGCCCTGCGCTGATGCGGGGAGAGCAGTCCAGGCAGAGGAACGCAAGCCAAGGGCCCATGCTCTCATCTTCACATCTTCTCCATATGACTTGTTAAGAATTACCACTTTAGCACTTCCTCTGCCCACCTCTATTTTTCTCAATAACACTTCCAATATAATAAGGAGACACACATATATAATTATAACACTTCTAATATAATAAGAACACTTCATAGCCTGACATACTGCTTATTTTAATCACTGCCTCTCTCCATTGGAAATGAAGCTCCCCACGCACCATGATTATTGTCCTTCCCCCCCACAACTGGTCCACTTCCAAGACCTAGAACAGGATCCGGTGCTTGGAAAGTGCTCAATAAGGAATGCTGAGTCAGGGAAATGACAGATCTGGAGGTCTCAGACTCTGCTCTCCCCACCTCATGAAAAGTCCAACTAGCAACTGTACAGACCACAACGTCCTTTAAAAAACTCCAGTGCTTAGAAACAAGCCTGAGAAACCAGGTGGTAATCAGAGCTGAATGAAAATTGAATTAGAAAACAAAATGATGTCACTCTAACTGTCCTGACCCCAAATCAGCACAGCGCTAGATGGAGAGGAGCCCCGGAGTGCACAGCTTCTGTGGGAGGGAAAGAGCCAGGGGCAGACATCCTGCTTCCCTGGTGTGCCAAGCTGCTTCTCAGGAAGCTGGGCTCAGCTGATGGGGAACACAAGTGGTGATGTCACCTCTACACTGCCCAGGAAAAGAGGCCATGGTACCAGCATACAGATCTTGGTGCTAACTCTATATTCCCAGCAGAAGCGACACCCACTAAGGGATACCAACTTCACAACCCACCTACAAAGCTGACCTGGCAGCCTTCAGAAGCTTGGTGAGAACCTAGCTGAAGTGCCCAGAAAGCTAGTCTCCATGCCCATACTCAGAGCCATCCCAATAACCCCAACTAGGCAGGCAGAACCCTACCTGCACATCTTTTGAATAAGTTTAGGAGCTAGGTCGCTTGACCCAAAAGGTTGAAGAGCTGATGAGCACAACCATAAACTCTCCTCATGGCTGCACCCTCACAGAGGTGCATTCTTGACCATGTATTTCTAAGGAGCACAGGCTCGGGTCCTACCTGCCCTGAGCAGTGACTCCAGCTAACCACAGAGCACAGCCTGGAGCCCTGCTGAGCAGACCCCAAATAGTGGAATTACCTGGCAGGAAGTCTTTCCTACAACCAGCTGCCCAGAAGTCACCACTGTATACAGTCAGCAGCTGCACATGAGAGCAGAGCCCAGTCAGCAGTCTTGCCATGCAGTGAAGCCCAATCAGCAGCTCCATCCAACATCAGAGCCAAGGCAGAAGCCCAGCCAACCAGAGAATCCACAAATCTCCCTGTCCAGGTTTGTCACGCACCAGCCCTTCCAGAATCACAGCACTCACTAAATAGTGAAGGGAGATCCTTTGTGAAAGCCAAAAGAGGGGACTGTGTCCTCAAGTGCATAGACAAAACACAAGGACACAGGATTAAGAAAAACCAAGGAATAACATCTCCAAAAGAAAAGCACAAAGCTCCAATAATGGACCCCAAGGAAGTGGAGATCTATGAACAGACTGATAAGGAATTCAGAAAAGCTCTCTTAACTTCAACGAACTAAAAGAACACTCAAATCGAAATTTGGAAAACCATACATGAACAAAGCAAGAATTTTGGCAAGGAAATAGAAACACTAAAGAAAAGAACCGAAGAGTAATACCAGAGGTGAAGAATACGACTCAACTAAACAGAAGAATCAGTGAGCTGCAAGTCAGACCATTTGGAATTATCCAGGCAGAGAAACAAAAAGACGAAAGAACGAAGGAAACCTACAGTAATTATGAGACACTATTAAGAGACAAAAGCTTTTTATAATAGGAAAAGAAAGACAAGGACATTTATTTAAAGCAATAACGGTGTAAAGCTTCCCTAACGTGGGATACATGCCAACATCCACATGCAAGAAATTCAGAGCCTCCAATCAAACTCAGTCCAAAGGGTAGCTCAGCAAGACGCAGAAAAACAAAGCTATAAAAAAGCAAAGGCAAAGAGTCTGGAAGATCAAGAGATAAGAAACATGTCAAATACAACACAGCTGAGAGGAACTCTAACCACATCACAAACCAACTCATACAATGCATCACACAAACAGAGCGAAGGACAAGAATCACAGAGCTGTAGGGCCAGATGCAGGAGGAGATCCCAACACCCTTCCATGATCCAAGTTCTCCTCGAATCAGCTCTTCAGTAAGATGCTTGACATGATCATGGCACGTATGAGAAGCCCACAGCCCACACTGCACTCAGTGGTGAAAATGTACAGATTTTTCCTCCAAAATATGAGACGGTGCTCTTGCCACCATGCTCACCATAGCACTGGAAGTCCTTGCAGACCAACTGTGCAAGAGAAAAAATGAAAACCATCCTCACCAGAAAAAAGAAGCAGAATTGTCCCTGTTGGCTGATGACATGGTCTTCTCTGTAGACAACACTACAGACACCACCAAAGAACTGTTCAAACTACAAAATGCATAAAGTCATAGGACATAAAATCAACACACAACATCAGCATCTTTTCTTCGTACTGACGAGTTATCCAAAAAGGAAATTGAGAATGATTCCATTTATAATATGTACAAACACAAATACTTAGGACTAAATGTAGCCAAGGAGATGAAACATCTGTACACTGGAAACTACCAAGCAGTGACAAAGGCAACTGAAAAGGAAAAGTAGATGGAAAATACCGCGTTCATGGAATGGAAGAATGAATGCTGCTAAAATATCCGTGCCACCCAAAGTAATCTAGTTCAGTGTGATCCCTATCAAAATTTGCATGTTGTTTTCCATAGAAATAGGAAAAACAATCCTCAAATTCATGTGGAACCACCTACACACACACATGCTCGCACACACACACACACACACACACAGCTGGAGGAATCATACCGCCTGTTTTAAATTATACTACAAAGCTACAGTCATTGAAACAGCAGGGTACTGGGAAAAAGAAAAAATAGATGCATTTGCCAATGGAACAGAACACGAACCCAGAAATAAATCCAGATGCCAGCAATACACCAGGGGAAAAGGACTGTGCTTTCAGTAAGTGGTGCTTGGACGTCCACAGGCGCAAGAATGAAGGGATCCTTATCTCACATCAAGTACTAAAACCAGCTCAAAACAGATTAAAGACTCCAACGTCAAACTAAGAGCCGCACAATCACTGGAAGAGAATAACAGGGAGAAGCCTCAGGATGTGGTCTGGACAGTGATCTTCTTGGATTTCAACCCAAAAACATAGGCTACAAAAAATAGGCAAATAGGAATACATCAAATTAAGAAGCTCCTGAGGAAGAAAGGACACAATTAAAGTGCAAAGAGATAATTGGTGGACTGGGAAAAACACCTGAGCCATACACCAATGTGAGAGGTTAACTCCACGGCAAGAAAACTACCCCAATTTTAAAACAGGCAGAGCGTCTGGGCATGTGTCTCAGTGACAGAGCTCTTGCCTAGCATGTGCAAGGCCCAGGTAGAATCCCAGCAATGGGAAAAAAAAGAAAAAAGAAAAAAGAAAACCACGGACTAAATGGGAGAACGCGATTCCCGAGAGAAGACATGCAAATGACCAATAGATAGATGGTGAAATGTCCATCATTAATCATCAAGGAAATGCAAACTAGACCTGCACAAGTTTGCCTCGGTGTGGGGCAGCCTGGATGAAGGGAGGTGCTGGCGAGGACGTGGACACAAGGACCTTGCACACACTTGGCTGGAATGCAAGGACACAGCACGGAAACCTCACGGAGGCACCCAAAAGACCAAAAGCAGAATCACTGCATGATCCAGCAATCCTGCTTCCAGGTACACACCAAAAGAGAGAGAGGAGCAGTGAGAGAGAGAGAGATAATCAATTTTATTTAACTTTTCATGCGGCCTTCGTTGCTCCAACACTTCGTTGTGTACGTGGTGCTGGGGTTTGAACCCACGTCCTCACACATGCCAGGCAAGCACTGTACCCACTGAGCCACTGCTCCAGCCACTGAAACTCATCGTTTGCAAAGACATCTGCAGCCCCATGCTCACTGCCCCACTCTGCACAACTACCAAGTTACAGAAGCAGCCCAAGTGTCCACACCGAGTGTCCATCCTTAGACGAATGGACAAAGAAAATGTGGTCCCCACACACGGGGGTGCAGCTTTCCACCCCTGCTGGTCCTTCTGAGTCCCTCCACTCGTAGACCCTGCCTTCTGCTGCCCGGTCCACCTCCCCGTCTCCAGGAGGGGGAGAGTGGGGCCTTTCCCAGCTGCCCCATTTCCCGCCTGCCCCAGCTCACTGCCCCACGTGGCTTGCAGCCCGCAGAGCTGGGCAAGTGAATGCAAACCCCAAAGAACTCACAGCACTGCCCAGCTCAGAACCACGCATCCGTGAGGATGTGTGAATTATACAGAGCCATCGGGGCTGCGCTCGGCACCCAGTTCAAGGTGGGAAAGGCAGCCGGCCGCGGGCTCAGAGCCCACCAGAGGGCTCAGCGGCCTCCTGCTCCTCACCGCAGCATGCGCTGTGTGTGTCTGCAGTACGCATTGGCTGTCTAACCAAAGCCAAGTTTTAAAAGAATCAAGGCTTTTCCAGAGCAAAAATTCCATTATTTAAATAGCAAGCAGGCCAAAATTAAGAAATGTGCAAAATTACATTTTTTCAGGACTTCTAAGACATGGGAAAGAGCAAACGAAAAAATAGCCAGTGTCCAAACATTTTAAATATTATATTAAGTAGAGTAACATTTATGAAAAATAATTAGCTCCACATATTACCAATTATTAAACTGTGTCTCACGAATACGCACATATCTAAGTTCCAAATAAATATCTCAATTTTTCCAAGTAAGGGAGAGAGCCCTGTGTTTCAGGTCAGGAACTGGGCATGGGATTAACCCAACTCTCCGTGCCCGAAGTCAGGAGGGCACAGCAGAACGGGGAGGGGTGCTCTTGCTCTCTGTGGACTGAGGGCTGGGGCAGGGCCGGATCACGTGAATGAATGAGACCAAAGGGGCCTGGACAAGGACTCCAGGGAGGCCCCCGGCTGAGCGTTGCCTGCTGCGGGAAGGTGACGTGGATGGTACCAGGAAGTCCCTGTGGCAGGGGCTGCTACAGAGGAGCGCCTGCATAAACTGTGGTGGCCAGGACTTCGTCTGGGCTCTAGTGACCGGCTGCGTGTCCTGCGGAAGCTGCATTGGCTCCGTTCTGGGTACCAATGTCCTCCTCCAGGGGTGTGTTGACAATAAGATGGGAGATAACCGTCCTTCCAAGTTTGTCCTGGGCAGAGACCAAGGTGCTGCACCTGAGGAAGGGTGGGGTGTGGGGGCGCTAAGCACTTGCTCCCCTTATAAACCTGTGGTGCTGGACTCTAGCGCAGGGAGCCGGCTGTGCAGGGCCTCCCCACGGTGTCTTGGAAAGGTGGTAAGTGTCCCTGAAGAATTCTGTTCTGGGCCAGGGAGGGGGTGATGCAGGGGTGGAGAGCAGCCAGCCAGCGCTGCTGGAGTGGATGTGGGGCAAGCCCCGGCTGGCTACGGCCTGCTGAGGTGGGTTGGGCATCAACCACAGGTTTGACTGGCAGGTCTCATTGTACACTGGGTTTGCCAGCACGCGACCCCTCGAAGGGAGGACCGTCACTGGGGCACCACATCTGTAGTCTTTTCCCAAGTGGCCTTCGCGCGGCCCTCTCCTCCCCTAACTCCCCCACGAGGCAGTGAACCCCATGAGGACAGGAAAAAGGTCCTAAACATCTGAAACCCTAAATCTCAGCACAGGGGTCATCAGGTAGGAGTTCAGGGACAATAAGAGGGCGGAGGCAGGGTGCAAGGAAGATGTCACTGGAGGATAAGACGGAGTCACCTTGTCCCTGTTGGAGATGAGTCACATCACCATGACAGCTCCCACCACTGAGGACTTATCACCATGGTAACACCTGCCACAGGGGCAGTATTTTAAAATGACCGATGGGGGTAAAGTGGACAGTACTCTAATTAGGATTTCTAAAGTGACCAGTGGAGGAATTGGGCACCATTCTAATCAGGTGTTGTAAGGTAACCCATGGGAACGGGCAGGTGGGGTCTTCAACCAGGTCCCTACAGGGAGGGGAAGGCCACCCAGCTCGCGCTGCAGACCCCGCTATCCAGACTTCAGGCCTTGGGTCTCTCTCACCCCACCCACTCCGCTCCACCTTGGCCTTCAGTTTCTGCCTGTTATTTCTGTGTGTCTTGCTCCGTTCTTTGCTCAGGACACCATGGACCTGGACCCCAGCTGCACACCCTGATGATAACAAAGCAGGAATGAACAGGGCTATAGGAACAGCCCTCCAACAATGTGGCCCCTGGAGCCGCCCACGGTCCTCCATGCCCCCCCTCCCATCCAGCCATTCTCCTTCCGTCTCTGCCAGAAGCTCTGACCCTCCACCTTCCACCAAGGGGCCCTCCAGCCTTGCTTAGGAATTCACCGGGCAACAGGGCAAAGCACCTGAGAAACTCACCAGCTGCGCTCCCATGCACCTGCCACGGGGACAGAGTCCACGCTGCCCTTGAAAGTACAGGACTATTTCTGTCACTACCATGGAGGGAGGACACGCTTGCTCCACATCTCCTGCCCCCTGGAAGATGTCCTTGTGGTGATCCCTGGCTGGGGACCACCCATAAGGTGCTCCTTCAGGTGCTCTGTCAGCCTCTGCAGTTGCAGCTCCTGCTGCTGCCTGTGAACAGCTTCCTCTGCCCCTCTGTTCTCATCCTGGAGGCCAGACGCGGCTGCCGTTCCCTGTTCCTGCTTAATTTTGAAATGCAGTTCATGTCAAAATCCGCGTGCGTGTAAGTGGAGCCGTGTTGTTGCAATCTGGTGCCACGGGTCGTGGGGTAAGCTAGCAACATCTGGAAACAGCTCCCTGGGCTTTCCGCGTCCAGACCTCGCAGATGCAGGGCTTCTCTGTTGCCAGAAGCAGAGCCACACACAGCCACCCTGGCTTCCTCCCTGCCTCTACTCCACCCCAGGCCACGGCTGGGGTGGGACCACCAGGGGTGAATAAGACCCACTGCTGGCATTAGGAATCCCACAAGCCCAGCACCACCCCCACCAAGTCTCCTCCATAGCAATCCCCCAGGGCACCCTACTGCACTGAGGGGTCCACTACCCCCTTTTACAGTAAACCCAGATCTCTCCCCTCCCCATCCCTCTCGCTGTGGGATCTTCTTGTATGCTCCAGTCTGTCCAGTAGGGCTTCCAGCACCATCCATAGGAATGTCCCCCTTGCTCTCTCCAGTCCAGCAACCACCAGCCAGACAGCCCTTCACACACAGCCTAGATCCCACTTCAAGTCATTTACCCACAGGGCTGTGGCTTCTGGACTGGATGGTCCGCCTCAAGTACTCCTGCCAGGAAACTGGCTAGATGTGGAGAATGGAGTTCAAGCTGCCCCTACTCCAATCAGAAACACAGATGAGCCTGACAGCGGGAGAGGTGCCCAGCTGGAAGCAGGAAAGAAAGCCCTTCCCCTGTGCTGAAAGTCAGAGGCCGATGCCCTGGGGGCACGGCGACTTGGGGTAGAGGTACACAGGTACAGGCAGGCAGAAGGGATGGGCACGGCTGGCCTGAGGGCCACACCCATTGCCGCCTGCACCAAGTGCAGCAGGGGAAGCTTTCGTATAAAATATCCACCGAGAGCTTCTTGATCTTTCAACCGCATTTTCCAACTCCGTACATCAATCGCTTTTGTTTCTAACGAAGTCCTCTGCCTCTCAATGATGCCTCCGCCTTCTGTGAATTCCCTGTCAGGCCACTTCTCTCAGGCCTGTGCGGAAGTCCGAGCAGCACATTCTGCTTCTGGTTCCCCAGGGACAAGCTCTCTGCTGGGGACAGGAGGGTACCAGCCCATCTCCCCTGGGGTTGACCTAGGCCATGGTCCCATGGGTTCCCTAGAGAGGATGCTGTTTTGATGGGACAGTCCCTCAGATGTGCCCTGGGCTCAATCCCCAGCACAAAAAACAAGTCAAATTATGGGTTCCCCAGCTTCCACTCAGGACCGACCATGGCAGGTGCTGGAACCCCAACTGCAGGGCCTGGGTCTGGCCCCAGCAGCCCTGAGGCGCCGGGCTGCATTTCCCCTGCTGACCTGAGTTCTCTTTATTACCTGGCACCTGGAGACTCCCCAGTCCTCCTTTCAACTGTGTGCTTGTTTTTCCAAGTAAGCAAACACTGATTAAGTAAATAAATATTATCTTAACACATCTGTAAGCATACAGAGCAGGAAAAGGAGACCTTCACACCAAGCGGTTGTACCACCTTTCCCATCCGTCTCCTGCTGAATGAGAAACCACCCACGCCACTGTGCACGCCTGAAATCCCAGGTGAGAAACAGGCTCACCTGCCCAAGCCCCAAGGGTGGACTAGCAGACACAGCCTCAGCAAACTTCAGGCTGCCGTGACTGTCTTGCAAGATCCGGTGTGGGAGCAGCTGCACCCAGAGCGTTACAACAGGCTTTTCATCCCCCGGGGCACAACGTCCCACCCCGTCTCTCACTGGCTCAGTACTATGGGGACAGTCTTCCGGAATGTCACCTGAGTTTCACTGTCCCCACCTGCCTTCTCTTGAGGCAGAAGGACTTGGGGGGTGAGTGCATTTTGACACCTACTCAGCGCATGTCTGTTGTAGGGTCAGGTGCTCAGGCCTCCCCAGCCCCCTCACCCTGTTTGTCAAGGGGCTGTGAATTTGTCACACTCCCCTGTTAACTCTTGTCACACACTCTGCTGTCCCGCCAGCTGCCCTAACATCCTGAGGACGCTTGATACTAAACTGAAAATGGACTGCTGAACTTTCTACTGCTCCCACCAGCCACGCAGGAGGCCAAGGCGGGTGGACCTCAAGTTCAAGGCCAACTTAGCAATTAATAATTATTATTAATAATAATTAATAACAATAATAACACCTACCACCCTACACAATTGAGTAGCTAAAACCATAAACAAACTTGGTCTTTTCCTATAAGTCCCTAATCTGAAGAGGCCCAGCTACAATGGTTCCTGTGTGGTCCACATGGTCAACAAGGGCAGCTTGAGGGAGGCTGGACGAGCGGCTCCCAAGAGCTCCCGCTCTCCTGGCTGGCGAGTCTGTGCTGGTGGCAGCCTGGGGCTCAGCCAGCCAGGGCCCAGTTCCTCTCCCTGTGCTGACTGCACTTGCTCACAGATGCAGCTGGGTGCCAAAAGCCAGCATTTCAAGATGCAGGAGGGGAAAGTCGCTGGTCTCCAGGACTGAGCCAGAACCGGCCAGTGTCATTGAGGCCACTGTGATGTCAGGGACCAGAGACTGCGGATTCAAGGGGTGGTGTGGCCCTGCCTGAAATAGGAGGACCTCAGATTCGCAGGCATCTCTAAGCCGTGGTGGGGTCTTACTTCTCCCTGAAGAATGAAACTAAATCCTCTCCTCATGCCCTGCCCTCCTCGCACTCCAAATCACCTCTTTCCTGCTTAAAATGGGCCTCCTGCTCCAGTGAGGACGGGAACCAACCACACCACCCAAATCAACAAACTTACAGCAATGTCCCCGATGGTGAATGGCCTGATCCCCAGGGACGTAAAGGACCACATCTTCTGTGGCACATCTTCACGCGCTGGCTTCCCTCCTTCCCTGTCTGTCGAGGATTGAACTCTGTGCTATTTTAAGAACATTTTTCCCGTCACTCTTCCAAAACCATGTCGGAGAAAATGCGCTTTGGATAAACACGTGTTAAATGTGAAGCGTTTAGAGATGGTTGGACCTGCTTTGCATCCTCATTTGTGTCCTTTTAAATTAATCTTGGACTCTTAAAGGCCCCTTGGTCATTCATTACAATTAACTCCAGCAGCTGTCAATGCCCGCACGCTCACGATCCACTTACGGAAGCCTAATCTATCTGCTTAATGGGCGCCACACTGCAAGGCCTCAGTCGTCCTGGTGGCGAACAGCACAGCAATCCCTGGAGCCCCAGGCGACCACCAGGAGCTGCTGCGGGCCTCCTACTGTGACCCCAGAATTCGCCCCTGGCAAGCGTGCTTCTCTGGAGTAGCTCCTGCCCTGGGGCTGAGAGAGCACCTGGCGCCCCCAGCACCAAGCTAAGCCCCAAAGGAGTGGTGGGAGAGTCAGGATGCTCGCGTGAATGCCCCAAGCACAACACTGAAATCCTCGTGGAACCCTCTAATGTGGGTCACTTAAGTACTAAACAAATTGGTCTTCATACTTGGGGAAATTGACCAGCTGAGGTTGTGTGACCCGCCTGGGGCCCTAGGGAAGGCCGTTTGGGCAACTGGTCCTTTCGTAGCTCAGAGCATGAGCCTCTCTCCAGGCCGGGTAGTGCAGTGGTTCCGCACCTGGGTCTGAAGTGAGCAGCCAGGGAATGGGCGCGTAAACCGCACACCTGGGACTGTGCCCGGCCCCTCCCTCCTGAGCCTTGGGCAGCAGATAACTTCTTGAGAGGGTGTTGGCAGAACGAAGGGGCCCATGCTCGAAAGAGGCTTATCCCCAGCTGGACACTGGGGGATGGGTGTGACTGCTGTGTGCCGCTTGTGGCCTCTGCTCTCACCACACTAGGAATCCACAGTGCAGAGGGGGCGGGAGCTGGAGCCCACCGCTGCCCTCGCCACATTTCCAAAGCGGGAAGCGGAGAGGTTCCTGCGGGCACAGAGGGCTACCTTAGGAACGGGAGAGCGGCCATCGACCTCTTCTTTTCGCTAATGGTGGTATTTCACATTCCTAGAACTTCCCTCTCGCTTCATTTTAAACTCCCTGCTCCTTTTCTTCATTCCACCCTGCTTTGGTCTATGAACTGCGTTCCTCTGGCTGAAGAGCCTGAACACCATCTGCAGAGTGCCTGTCACTGCAGAAGGACGCCGTATGTCCTGGAGCTGGCATTCCAAACTCAGGGACCGACAGCAGACAGCAAGCGCCCACTTGGTCCTCTTCTCCACCGCAGGATCTCCGCCTGGCTCCCCACCCCGGGACCTCACTTCATCCTGGTGTGGTCTGACCGTGCGTCTGCAGGCCCATTCCTAACTCACACCAGGGCTTTCCCTCACCTTCAGTATGTTTACTACGTTTTGCAACATTTTATCCATCGCTTCTGCATATTTGAAGCAGGGGAGCATCCTGTATCAGTTCACCTGGCTTTGACAATCATAAAAAAAAATTACACCTGGAGTAAGAATCCCCAGCGCCCAGCTCCATGAGAGCAGCGATCTCATCCTCAGGCTTTGCTGGCTGTTGTACAGCTTCATGCTGAGCCATGCTGTGGGTGGCTATGCTAATTAGCTAGGCTAATCCCCATTTTGCAAAGAAGAAATTGAGATTCACAGAGCGGAATCAAAACTCAGAATTGTTGTTTTACTACTTTTCAAAAGGGAAAGAGTGGAATGGGATTTGTTTCATCCATAACAATGGAGAGACTTTTGGAATTTGGGGGTTCCAGGAAGATCAGTGATGGGGAGATGCATACTCAGTTCACAAAATCCAGGCTGGAGCTGAGGAAGGAAGTTAGATTCCACCTCCTCTATTGTTAACCCATTCTGTTAAATAGTCGGGAAGTCTGAGGATCACAGCACCCATGTTAGATCCGGTTAAGAGCAATCTGAGGCTGTTGTGAACCCAGTTGAGGAGCTGACAGGGTTTAGAGGTGGTTACTGCCAAGCTTCACCCAAGTGAGAGGAGCCAAGAGTGGAGGATAAGGGGAGGTGGACGGGTGCCGCATTGCTGTTCTTAACAGAAGTACGGCAATGCCAGGAATGTCCAGGTCCTGTGCAGGTGCTGAGAACCACAAACCTACAAGGACGGGACTCGGCCCTGAAAGAGCCGCCCAGGCCACTTGTGAAACAGGAGCTACAGCAGCCCAGACCATAGACCACAGACAGCAGTGCATGTCCCCAGCTAGTGACCCCTCAGGCCTTTAGTGACTTAAAAACAATCACTGAAGTCCCCAGCAAAATGGAAAGGGAAAGAGACCTAGGACAAGCAGGGAAAGCCCAGCACCCACGGATCAGGCCCAGCTGGGCTCAAGTCTGCTTGTTCACCAAGCTAATGAGAGTGCAGGGAGACCTTCGGCGGGACAGGGCAGGCAGAGGGTGCCAGGCACTCACGGGTCGAGGGCTGAGTGACGATCAGTGACTCAGAAGGGCTGTTTGAGGCTTCTCTGGAGGCTCCCGGGTGCCAGGAGGCCCAGGGACCGTGTTTCCAGCAGGCACCACTTGCTCATCTTCAGGGAAAATGAGCCACCCAGGCGACCCCTGTAGCAGGCCTCATTCCTACACTTCCCTCGTCCTGAACAGAGGTGGACCAGTAGACAGGGATTGAGTGTGCCATCCTCCACAGCCTCACTCTCACAGGGAAGAGCCTTCGCAGTGTCCACAGCCCGGCCACACCCCAACTTAGCACGCAGGACCCATAAACCAGTGCCCAGAAGCAGCACCTCCACCCACGCCAGAGCAGAGAGGGGCTGCTGGCAGCAAGGGTAGACCAAGGCAGGCAGAAGGCATGTTCCACAATGACGGCGACTAAGGGCTAATAACGACAACAGTGACAACAGAGGACCTGCCACAACCCATCCCAGGAGGCTAAAATGAGTGATACTCAGGACGCTACCTCCAGGTGATGTCACCGTACAAAATTTTACTATTAGGGAAACAAAATCAGAAGGGTCAGTAACTTGTCGAAAGTAATTCAGGTAGGAGGAGGCAAGAACTGACCCTGGTGTCTTTGATGACAAAGCCAGGTGCCCACTCAAGGCCTCCTGGGCAGGAGTGCTGGGTGTGGGAGGAAGGGAACAGTGGCAGGGGAAGGTTCATGGGGAGGGGCTGAGAGCCCACTGAGGCTAGCAGAATCAGTGCTGTGTCCAGGGCAGACTGAAACCCACCCACGGGGTCAGAGCAAGTCAGGGCCTACAGAGACTCCACAAGCAGGGTTCAGGAAAAGAACCCCACCAAGAAATGACAGAACCCAGGTTGGAAAGGCCACACCCAGGCAGGTGGGAGGGAAGGAACACTCCACGCCCCAGAATCTCAAGTTCAACTGCGACCAACCAATGCTGCAGACCATAAGCAAAGGCAATCAAGGACAAGCCCAAAGCCCCCAAGTAGCCCCAGCAGGGGGGAAATCTCAGTGGGTCTAAGTGGCCTTGTCACAGGGCTAGGTGCTACAGCAGCTGGGTGTTGCTAAAGCAGGCAGGAAAAAGCCCTGAGGAAGGGCTCCTCTTGCATCCGCCAGATCCAGAGCTCAGGCTGGTAGAGAGGGCGTGTCTCCCAATGCTGGGTGGATGCATGATGGGTAGATGGATGGATGGATGGATAGATGGATGGACACATTGGTGGATGGATAGACACATGGATGGATGGATAGATGGACACATGGTAGAAGGATAGACACATGAATGGATGGGTGGATGGATGGATGGACACATTGGTAGAAGGACAGACACATGAATGGATGGATGGGCACATGGATACATGGATGGATGGACGGATGGACATATGGATGGATGGATGGGTGGATACATGGATGGATGGATAGATGGCTTCAAGTAGAAGACACTGAGGGACCCCACCCAGTGCTCCAGGTGAGGAATTTTAACCAATGAGCAAAAGAATATCAAGAGATAAATCCCCTTCCTCCTCTGCCCTTAGTTGGGGATGGTGCAGGGACATGGTCAGATAACTTTTTGAGGTCATGATGCTCTTGTTGAAGCAGTTTTGCTCAGCAAGGGAGCTACTGGTAGCCCGAATGTCTCAAGATTCTTGATCCCTCCCTGCTTCATCCCGCCCTACCCTTGGGGTTGTGCCCCTATCAAGCCTCAGCTTTAGGATCTGCTTCCTCAGAAGCCCAGCCAGTGGGGGCCCTGTCCTCCACAGGTTGATGGAGACACCTGCCCACCCCTGAAGTAGACCTGTCGCCATCTCACTTTACAAAGGAGACTTGGAGGTGTCAGCGTCTCGGCCAAGGGTTGCATCGAGGGCTCCACCTGTCTTCCACGCATCTGCGCAGCCTCAGCGTTCAGCAGTGTGTGAGACGGGGTCAGTGGGCCCTGCACCCACCTCCCAGCCGCATGCTGAGTCTTATTGGTTCCAGACCCTTCTCTAGCACCCCAGAGAAAGGGCACTGGAGTGGCCAGAGGAGGAGGCACTATAAGCAGAGGAGGAGGGCAGACGGTGTCCTCGCAGGTGGTCCTTAAAAGCTGCTGGGGAGGGCTTTACAGGCAGGATGGACTGGCACACTTCAGCCTGCACAGCCTCAGAATGCCAGGTGTGGTGGCCTCTCTGTCCTTAGCAGGTGTTCCTGCGCCCTCCAGGCCCCTCCACTAGTGAGGAAACAGGGCCAGGAAGGCAGGCCATGCCACATCAATAGCACCGCAGGGATGCCCCAGCAAGGGCTGTCACAGGCGCAGAGCCTGCAGGGCAATCAGCCTGCTTAGCAGAGCAAACAGGGCCCCCCACGAACTCCGCAAGTGGGAAGAGAACCCAGAGAACTCAGCCTGGAGGTCTGTAGGGTCCACAGAGGCACATCAAAGTCACCTCAGCTGAAAGACAACAGTAACTGCAGAGCCACACGTTACCGGCATGCACGAAGATAACGGCTCCAGACTGCGGAGCACACCCCACACGGGGACATTCCCTGCCTGCTGAGACGCAATGCCTCATGATCCCCAGGACATCCAGGGGTACCCAGGACCCTGATCCAGGTCAGAGAGAAAGGGGCTTAGCCAAAAGGAACAGCAGGACAGGCGGAGAACAGCCCCGGGGACACTCAGAGAGGCAGTGAAGGTGGCCTGCGGCTGTTTCTGTGCAGCCTAAGAGCTGAGCCTGGGCCTCACATCTGTGCTGGATTGGAAGAAGGAGAAGGAGTGGGGAGAGGAAAGAGGGATGAGGAGGAAAGGGTGGAAAAGGGACAGGAGAAGGGGAAGAGGAAGATAGAGACCACCTGTGGCCGGCAGACCCTCCCTGGCCTTTTAGGGGAAAATCAACCTAAAGAGCTGCCCCCAAGCCAGGGAGGGAAGAAGAGAATGAGGAGGGCCATGGTCACCACCAGCAGGTGGGTGGAGAGCGGTGACCCCAGCCCAGGGGCCCAGAGGGGGTGGCCAGCCCATCCTGGGGTGGGGGCAGGAGGCTGGGGAGGAACCTGGGACTTGGGGAGCCGACTGCACTGCCTACGTCCCACACAGAGCCAGGCATGAGCTCACAGAGCACCCTACCACGGAAGAGCAGCACCCAAATGCACATAGTAGGGCAGCATGAAGAAATTATAGCTACAGCCCTGAACCTGAGCTTCTTGTCTGCTTTAGCAGAGACTCAGCCCACCACCCGGGGCAGGAGGCTCCTGTGTAGGAGGGGCCCAGAGTAGGTGGCCTGGACTCCCAGGGGGCACTTCCAAAGTCTGAGGCCCCAGTCACACTGCCAGCCTCACCGTGCCTCAGCTGCCCCTTCTGCAGAACTGGAGGTGCTCACAGCACCCACCCAGGGCTGCTCTGAAGATGGGGCGGGGGTTGAGCCACTGCACCCAGAGCTGGCCTGGCGCAGTCATTTGGTGCCATTGCTGCCCTGGCAGAAAGGTGAGAGAGTCCCTGTCCTCATGTGCATTTAGTCTGGAGAACTGGTGCCAACCAGATAATCACGCACACAGACGTCAGATTGTAGGGGCTCGGGAGGACTCGGGGCCCAACCAAGGCAGGGAGGCACAGGAAAGGGCGACTGAGGCAGAGATGATGAGCAAGTGGGAGGCCCTGACCAGAGGAGGAAGGAAGGGAGGCCACCTCGGCAGAGCCAGCAGCGTGAGCCAGGGCCCTGTGGTGGGAGGGCCACTGCTGCCTGAGACGGGCCCTGGCCACACCCTGCTGGGTCTCAGGGCAGTGCCAGGGTGTTTTCCTTCATCTTAGGGACTGAGAGAAGACGTTGGAGGGCTCCAGATCTCCAGACCACAGTTCCCAACCCCCGGGCCCTGTGTCTGTGCGCTGGGAGGCCTGGCTCCGGAACAATTTCGGGGTCTGTCCTGACCCTGAACTTCAGCCTTTGGACACCAAGGCTGAGAACACAAGGAGCGCAGAAGACCGGCCCCCAGGAGTTCGCACACCATGCCTCATCCCCCCACATGCCTCTGACCGCACAGATTGGCCAGCCCACATCCTGGAGGTCAGAGGTCAACTGTCCCCTGGGCTGGAGCACAGCATGGCAGGGCTTCTTCCATGCCCTGGAAGTTGGAGGTCCAGTGTGAGCCTGGGCTGGAGCACAATGTGACAGGGCTTCTCCTATGTCCTAGAAGTCAGAGGTCCAGGGTGACTCTGGGCTGGAGCACAGTGTGCCAGGGCTTCTCCTGCGTCCTGGAGGTCAGAGGTCCACTGTAACCCTGAGCTGGAGCACAGCGGGGCAGGGCTTCTCCTATGTTCTGAATGTCAGAGGTCCAGTGTGATCCTGGGCTGGAGCACAGAGAGGCAGGGCTTCTCCTGCATCCTAGAGGTCAGAGGTCCACTGTGACCCTGGGCTGAAGCACAGCGGGGCAGGGCTTCTCCTGCGTCCTGGAGGTCAGAGGTCCACTGTGACCGTGGGCTGGAGCACAGCAGGGCAGGGCTTCTCTGCCCAGACTCCAGGGAGGAATGGTTCACTGCAGAGCTGCCTATATTTGGGCTCCAGCCCTCGCATCTTCAAAGTCCCAGGTCAAATCCTCCCTCTTCTGTCTCTGGCTCTCTTTTGAGGTTTCCTGTGGTGCCACTGGGACCACCCAGGGAGCCCTGGACAATCTCCTTATCTCCTTTCCCCATCGCCAGGTAAACTAACACATCCAGGGCCCCAGGGACAGGGCAGGGCCATCTCCGGGCCCGTGCTGCTGAGCTCAGCACCCACCTTCTCCAAGCAGCAACTTCTCTTTTAACCTAACAGCTTTTAAAGAGTGGCCTCAGAGCAGAGCTCCAAATGTCAATGTTTTCCTAGACCTTGTGTGGCCTCCCACACACTCTGTACCCAGCGGCCCCCTCCAAGCCCCCACCCAATCCCTCACCTGCCTCTGGGGGCAGAGCCAGCAGCCCCTCTCCAGCCGCCTCTCCTGGCCCAGCCTCCAACTTTCTGCTTCCTGCTCTTCAAATTCCGGGTAAAATGGGGCTTCCTGGAGGGGCCGACCCAAACACCAAGGGCTGGTTCCGAAGAACCAGCACCAGGCAAGGGGCTCTCCAGGTACGAGCCTGGTGAGGAGAGCAGCCACATTGCAGGCCACGGCCAACGGCAGAGGGGAAGGGCGGGTGCTGTAAGGGCAGGGGTGTCCCCCTGCCCCACACCTGGTGCCGTCTGCAGAGCCCCTGACTGTTCACTCCCCGGGAGCTGGGACTTTGGTTCAAGTGGAACTGCCCTGGCTCCAGGGTCTCTGATACGTGAGCCAGCTGGGTGAGGAGGTGGAGCTCTAGGACCACCAGACCTCTTGCATGCTTTGTGGGGATGCAGTCCACCCACAGAGCGCCACAGCCTCCCCTCCACGCTCCTGCGCCAGCCGTCAGCGGGAGGCCAGGGCCATGTGAAATGGAATCACTCCACACTCACTCAGAGCAGCCACAAAGCACAGCCTTCAGTAATGTCACCAGGACCTTCATCCACAGACTGACCAGGGCTGGGTGCGTCTCGGGGGGCCAGGATCCCAGGCGGTGTCCACATGCCAGAGTCGCTGGGAGCCTCGGGCAAGACTGAGCTCCAAGGCCCAGAGAGAGCTTCAGGCTATGGGAGAGATTTTGGACACAAATCCCAGCTATCCCAACCTCCCACCAAATCTCCCCAGCATCCATTTCGGAAAGCTGGCCTGGAGGAGGAGGCAGGGCAGCCACAGGGGCCTGGGACTGGGGTTCTCATGCAGTTATGGCCACAGACAGCAAGCCTGGTCACCTGTGAGCCCCACCCTCCTCCTCAGTCAACACAAAAGCCTCCGTGGCACTTTGTGGGTTCGTGAAGATTCTATTAAATGTCACAGAGAAGGCCACCTTCAGCAGCTCTGCCCCAAAAAGCTTCTGAGGACCTCTGCCTGCAACAGGGAGTCAGGGGAGGATTCCTGGCTATGTGGCTCCCGGCTGCTCCCTACCTGGGCTGCCCCCGCTCACTGGCACACTCTCTCCCAAGCTCACTCTCTTCCAGCTGCCAGGACATGTCCCCAGATGCCTGCCACACTGGCCCCCTGGTCCTGGAAGCTGTCCCTGCTCTTTGCAGCCTGACCCCACCCCTCAGCCTCCTCCCGTTCACTGTCACCACAGTGCTGGTGACCATTTAACACTACAGGACTGGCACATTTGCCTGTCTACTTCCTGTTCCCCACTGTGACCCAAGACGGTGAAAGCAGAGACTGTGTCCTGCACGTAACCCCTGTCTGCAGCCATGGCAGACCTGAGCGGTCCTCAATATGCGTCACGTTGCGGGTCATTCGCCGAGGCACATGCTGGGTGGGGAGCCAAGCAGAGGACGCCCAGTGGACGGAGGAATCAAGATGGATCTTAAAACCCCAGGGCCTGGAGACCAGGGTGTAGGAAGCAGGCAGCAGGGCCTTCCAGCCCGCAGTGAGGCTTACACAGAAGGCAAGAGTTGGGTCATGGCTTCTCTTCTGGCGGTCTAGGCATTGGCCAAGACTCCTATGGAACACAAAATGTGTGGGCTAAAATACCTTCTTAGATTTTGTTAGAGAGATGACGAGTTAGCGGATTAATAACTGTGGGAAAATGGAGCCAAGTTATGCATGTGCATTGTGTGTGTGCGTGTGTGTGTGTGTGTGAGAGAGAGAGAGAGAGAGAGAGAGACACTTCTTTCCCCCTGACGCACTTTGTTGCAGGATCAGGATCAACAAAGAGACAAGACTCAGTGGTGGCCTCACAGTCCAGAGGCCAAGACAATGAGGAGGGCCCTCGGGGCTTCACCAATACCAGGAGCAGGATGAACGGGGTGCAGGCAGCCTTCTCAGCCAATGCAGGTACACTTCACCTTCGTCCCATCTTGAATTGGAAGTGGACACCTGCGTCACCTCTAGGAGATGTCATTCTTAGCCTCCTCTTACTCCTATGAGCCACTTTTTTCCTTCTGAGAGAGAGAATTTTGTGTTTTCATCTGGTTTTTGTTTTTCCTCCACTTAGCTGTGTGTGTTGGTGCTGGGGTTTGAACCTGGGTCCTCACACATGCCAGGCAATCGCTCTAACACTGAGCCACCACTGCAGCCCCCTACAAACCATTCCTACAAAGACGACATCTGGCAGTAACCAGGCACGACAGCCAGGACGACATGCGCAAAACCAACAGAAACACCGACGACAGAAATGATCACAGGGACTCTGACCCCAGAGCGGCTGACATGTGCCTTCAACGACCAAGTCTGCCATCATCAAGGGGACAAAGGACAAAATTGAAAATTTCAGCCCAAAAGAAAACTCCTGATTGAAAACGAAGTTCCAAAACCGAAAAATCAAATCACCAAAATAAACCTAACGGATGCATTTTAGAACACTCAACACGGTTGAAGACATAATCTGTAAAAAGAGAAGGTAGATGAGAATAGAAAACAGAGGGGCTTACCCACCTGCCTACAATTATCACCTGGTTAATCCTTATCAGGATTATAACCCAATCAGCGCACCTCTAAACTCCCCTGCACTGTCTCACACAGGAGCTTCTGGGAAATACCTCATGTCTAATCCACAGCAAGGTGCAACATTATAGGAAATCAAGAACAGGAAGGTTTAAGATACGTGAAATTGGAGTCCCCAGAGGAGATGCGAGAGTGAATGAATCAGAAAGAAAATTAGAAAAGATGATGGGTGAGTACCTCCCAAGTTGATAAAAGACAGAGTCACAGAAATAAGAAACCCTCAAACTCCGATCAAATAAATTCGTAAAAATCCCCACCAAGCTCTTTCACAGAGAAAAATAAGTCTCCGTAAACAGGAGGAAAAGACATATGATCCTCAAAAACATAGCTATAACATGGCAGCAGACTTCCCGCAGAAACAAAGACTACAATACAACGAATGCTGTCTGTAAAAACACGCACAAGAAAACAAACACCAGCCAAGAATGCGACGCCCAGCCAAACGTCCTCGAAGACTAAGATTTCGTCAAGGCGGACTCCAAACTAGAGGACTCTCCGGCAGCACAGCACAGGAAGGAGCCTGATCGTCATTCCTCGGACAGGAAACACAAACCCAGCAATGACGGGGCTCACCCAGGCTCCAGGAGCACTCTCTGCATGGGGGTGACCACCCATGTGCTTGGATGGGGGCCAGGGTGGGGAGCTTAAAATTCAGAGAAAATTAAAATACACAGCATCGATGTTGTAGAAGTCGGAAGGTGACAAAAGAGACCTCCTGTGGCTTAGGGTCTTACTGTCCAGAGCTGACCAATGTCTGAGGCTGACGAGTCCAGAAGGCAGGTTGCAGCATTCAGGGCAACCAACTGTCCACACCATTGGGTTACCGAGGGGAAAGGAATCAGAAGCAGAGACTCCGTAAACAGCCATGAGGAGAGAGCTGGAAACGGGAATACAGGAGACAAGAGAGCTCTGGATGAATGTCACCCAAATGAGCCGTGTGCACCCAACCCAGTGCCCTCAGCTCTCAAGTAAAGATGGAGATGGACTCTGCATTGGAAAGAGGATCCGACCATACCACGCTTATGAAAAATACCTGCAGAATCCGTAGGGAACGAGGGCGAGGGTGAAGGAAAGCTGCATATGTATATACAGATACATGCGCTTCACACAGTCTGTGCTCTTCAGCTTCCTGTGGCTAGGACAAGACACCTGAGAAAGATCAACCGAGAGGAGGGAAGACCCTGGCTCATGGTTTCAGAGGCTCAGTCTGTGGTCCCCTGGCCCTGTTGATTCTGGGCCTGTGGTGGGGCAGGGCATCTTGGCAGGAACCTGTGGTGGGACAGAGGGGCAGGGCACCATGGCTGGAGCCCATGGAGGGGCAGAGGGGCAGGGCACCATGGCGGGAGCCCGTGGTGGGGCAGGGCTGCTCACCCCACAGCAGCCGAGGACAGGCGGGTACATCCCTCGAGGACACTCCACCGCGGCTATCCCCACCTAGGCCCCAGCTCCTAATGTCTCCACACCTCCCAAGAGTGCCACCAGCTGGGGACCGCGCCTGCCACACGAGTCTTTGGGGGACTGCTGGAACATACACACGGGTGCATTCACATCTCCAACACTAACGAAATTCGATTTTAAAGCCGGGAACTACGTTGATATTAAAGAAAGCCAGCCTTTTCCCGATGTGTCAGCAAGGTAAAAGTCCTCCATTTCCGTGTACCTAGCAATGGAGGCTCAAAGTACTCAAAGCAAGATGGATAAAACTATGAGGAGAAGGGGATGGACCCGCCACGGGCTGGTATCTGAAGAATTGGGAGCACACACTAGAGAAAGGCCGACGGTAGAGACGCGGAAGAACGTGGCTGAACCAGGGCTGCGGGCAGGGTGGTGCGCCCGGCGCATGAGCAGCCCCGCTTCCAGCACTCTGTCTACATCACAGACGGGGCATGTGCTAGCGGGGCACCAATCAGCACCCAGCAAATCTCAGGGAATAAAGGGTTCCAGCGTACTCCATTATGAAAGGTCCAGAAAGTGAGTGTGACGGTCCCCTTGGCAGGGTGTGGAAGATGAGGCTCAGGACGCGAAGCCAGCTGAAGACTATGTGTGGCCCAGGGTGCACGAGAGGGTCGCTGGGCTCTGCAGACACAAAGGCTTCCCCCGTACGCTCTTCACCCTTGTGTGCAAGCCGGAAGGACTGGCAGGCCCCCAGCTGGGCAGAGAGTTCAAGATGAGCCACCAGCTTGGAGGCTGAGCTCAGAAGACAGCCTGGCCCCCTCTCACCTGCGCCCATGCTCTGGAGGAGAGAAGCAAGCCCTCGCCGTGCCAGAGAAGGGGCAGGAGGCCCTGGGCACAAGGTCCCATCAGTATGAAGCAAAGGTGTGACCCCTGCCCGGGGAGGGAGGAAAGCCCTGCTCTTTAGGACCTGGCACAGACCCAGGCATTGTGATGACCACGGGGAGGACAGAGGCCAGGACACTGGGTGGTTCCACCACACTCTGCAGCAGCCAGCTAGGTGAACCAAGCACAGGGGCACAGTGGGGGCTGCCCAGCCTCCCTGGAGTCTGGAGGCCATCTCCCTAGAGGTCCCTGACCTGATCCTGCTGTCCCCCAAGCCCAGTGCTCTTGTGTCCATGTTAGCACCATGGATGGGCGGTGGTCTTGTTCCTGGCTTTCTATCCCTGGCCAGAGATGGGGATGAATGACGCAGGCTCCGAGACAACCTGTCTGGGGTGGGACTGGGAAACACACTCCATCCATAGCATCCTTCCAGGTGGGGTCAGGAGGCATTCCAGTTCTCAGATGGGGAAAACGAGGCACACAGAGTGATAAGGAGACATCTTAACTCCTCCCCAAGGGCACGTTAAGGAGGAAAGGGGACCTTGGATCCCTAAGTATTGCCCTGCCTCAGTCTCCACCACCCCCTGAGCACCCCCAAAGGCAAGCCAGGCAGAGGGGCCCTAGCCCCAGCCAGGAGGGCGGATGCCAGATGATCTCACATGAAGCTTTCTCCTGCCTGCAGGGCAGGACCGTCCAATGGTCAGCACTGCAGACCCCTAAACCTCCCCTCCCCACACTCCCCACCTGTGCCCCCGACCAGCACTCAGGCTGAGTGGGGAGAAGGGATTCACAGCGCAGGGCAGACCTGGGCAGGCTGCACCCAGGCCCAGGACAGGCAGGACAATGCTGGCCAATGGGGAGGAGCCCGAGGGCCAGTCACCCCGGCCACTCTCAGGCCCTGCTGTCCCGAGGCCACAGAGCCCTGGAAGAGACCATCGCCTGACTCTAAGTGCAGCCAGGAAAGGTCAGAGGAACAGACATCCATGAGGCGGGCTGGCAGCTCAATGCCAGTCTCCAGTTCCTCAAACCCAGAACAGAGCTCTGCACACTTCAGAAGGAAGAGATGTGAGACTCGGGAATGGTTAACCAGCCAGCACAATGAGATTAGGACAAGGGACAGATGTTAGAGGACTCAGGAGCTGGATCACATAGCAGCCCACCTTGAGAACATGCACCCAAAAAGAGGCGAAAAAAGGAGCCAGGAAAGCAGAGCTGTCCTGCTGGATGGAAAGAGGGAAGGAGGAATACGAGAGTGAAGTGATGAGGGCACAATACCAAGACAGGAGATGAGGGCTCAGTATACAAGTGAGGGATGAGGGCACAGTATACAAGTGAGGGGATGAGGGCTCAGTATACGAGTGAGGGGATGAGGGCACAGTACCCCAGTGAGGGGACGAGGGCTCAGTTCCCGAGTGACTTAATGAATGAAGGCACAGCACTCAAATGAAGGTATAAAAACACAGTACCCCAGTGACTTAGTGGTGAACGCGTGGATGCAGGATTGGACACTGATCCAGCGCAGTCTGAATCTGATGCCGCAGCTGCCAGCCGCCGCCCCTGAGGTCGCACAGCCGCAGCAGCTGATCCCTGTCCTCACTGTGGGAGTAACGCAGGGACTGGGGCAGGAGGCAGAAGCCCCCTCCTTGTGTGCCCCTGGAGGGAGTCCAGCTCAGCTGGGAGTGGGCTCTAAGGGAGGAGCACCGAACCTCCAGTGTGCTCCCGTGGCTTACTCCCATTCTCAGATCATTTAATATCTCTGTGGTTAAAAATGATCTGAGTTCAGCACCTGCCTCAGTTTCACACAGGGCTATTTTTCTGCTGTTAAACTTGTGTCAAGCTCTGTAATGTGTATTTTCAAAGCATGATTGAACAACTCTGCCTACAAAAGCATCTCCGTCCACGCATTCACCTTCGTGGGCTCTGCACCCAAGCCATGCCGCCCATCCGGGCCTCAGGAGTCCTCGGGAATGATGGTCCCTTGGGGCAGAGTAGGGTTTCAAGACGGCGTACTCTCCTGTCCCAAAATGCTCTGGCAACGTGACTTCATTCTTCTCCACCAAGAAATGGAACCAGGTTGTCACCTGGACTCTGCACTGGCATTGCTGCCTGACTTGTAACCAGGACAGCCGCATCATGTGACGCTGAGTGGTTTTCAGGAGGTTCAAGGAGGCCCTGCAGCCTCCGCCGTGGGCCTCAGGACCCTCATCTGTCCTCCCTGGGGGATCTCCCAACAGAACCCAGCAGCCTGTGGTAAAGGCCAAGGCCACGAGGAGAGGCCACATGGAGGCTGCCTCCAGCCTTTGAGCTGGCCAGTCCCCACAGCAGGCCTCTGGCTGGCGGATGACACCCTCTTGAAGATGCCAGCACCAGGCAGCCAAACCACCCCCAGCCAGGAAAGTCTCCCCAGCTGCAGCCCCAGACCTCGCGAGAAGAGACACCTCCCACACCCAGCCCGTTCCTCCAAAGCCCAACCCACAGGCCCCACGGCAGTACGGCTGTGGTCCAACACCATCGTGTGGGGGCTGTGACAGCATCAGACAGGCCGGTGGTCACTTCCAAACGGCAAGCCCTAGCGGCCTGGTCCTCTACTAAGCACACAGCTCCTGTCTCTCTTGTGATCGACAGGTACTGTTCTCAGGAGGACGAAGCCCCTGCTCGTGGAGAATGCTCTCTGGGACAGTGCCACCCAAATCGTCCTCTGGATCTCCGTGTTTCCAGTCCCATGAGTGTTTAGTGCCAGGTGTGGCCTGAGGCAGTACGTCCCAGGTCACAGAGAGCGACCTGCCGTCAGCCCTTGGTGGGGCTAGGACAAATTGCCCCGTCTGGCTGTCCATGTGGCCTGATTCTCCAGGTAACTATTTGTGTCCTGAGCCCTGTGAGCGGCTGGAGGGATGCTTCATCCTCTGCCAGTGTGGGAACAGCTCCGTTCCCCAAAGCTTGGCTTGGCAACTGCTGCTCCAAGGGAGGCGTCCAGGCTCCTGTCCCCCCGCGGGGACACCACCTGGTTAAAAACCTCTCTGCTCCAAGTAGCTCCCTTGACCTACCGCTGTGCATCCCCCTCATCACAGAGAAGCTGCTATGACTTCATAAGACCCATATGTCCACACTCTGCCCTGCTCATGGGACCAACCCCGAAACAAAGCAGCAAGAAATCACTAAGTGGAGTCGGTCCCTGAGTGCTCAGAGGGAAGAGAAATCCGTCACAGCAGTCACGATGTGCTGATAGGCCAGGTGCGCCGGGGAGATGCACAGCAGACTCGGTAAACAAATTCAAAATAAAGGGACCAGGTACAGACAGGCTGGCTCTGTGCCTCAAGGCCTTTCCTGCGGCTGGAAAAGTCATCAGGAGCAGGACAGGAGGCTGAGCATCGCACTGTCTAAGAGCACGGCTTCCTCGGGATGCCAGTCTGCCTGGCACTCAGGCTTGGACAGGTTACGCAACCACCGTGCCCAGGGATGCATCCTGGGACTGTGCACAGGACTGCCCAAGACAACTGCACAGACTGGGCCGGTGGCACTGGAAGCCAGCTTGCAGAGCTCGCAGGAGCCAGCCGGGGGTAACTCTGTCAACCCAGTGTCCCCAGGCCCCGCCAGAGCAGCTGACACAGCACAGGGCACCAGTTCACACCCGGAAATCAGCCAACACCGTAAATCAGAGCAGCTGTTCAAGATTTCCCTGCACACCAACCCGAGAGGGAAGGAAGCCGTGTGAAGGACGCTCCAGGGTTGGAGGGGCGGGGACAGTGGTGGCTTAGACCAGGACCCATAAGTGTCATACACTTTTTCTCCAAACAAGGTGGACGCGGTGCTTCCCAGCTGCAGTCAGAACCAGGTTCCAATCTCCCATCTTACAGACAGGAGACTGCGGCTCACAGGAGGTGCGGACCTGCTCAGGATGAGGGAGTCAGAAAAGGCAGCGGGGACCCAGCCTCAGCTGCTCTGCCCCGCAGCTGTGCACCTCGCCCAGGGGCCCTCACGTCCACCGCCCCGGGCCCAGGAGGCTATATCTGAACAGCAACGCCCGTGACAGCGTGGCCGGGAGGCAAGGCTCCGGGGCAGAGGCCTGCAGAGGAGCTCTAGCCCCGGGCTCGTTCTTCCACGAGAACTGCGAGATCCACTGGAGTTGCTTGCGGCCCTAAACCAACATTTGCTAACCCACCAGCAGAGAGTCTGGAAGGAGCAGGAGCTGCCAGCCACTTCCCCGTCCATTTGCACATGCTGCAGAGCTTGGCGCCCTTCTCTTTTATTCCAAATTAAGGAGACAACTTTACAAACGCGAGCTTTCTGTTTTCTTATTTTAGAAATACTCGTTGCCTCAGTACGTCTCGCCTATGCACTTATATAAAAGCATTCTTTCTCTCCCGTTTGCCAATGTTTAATGATTTTTCTTTCCTTCTACTTACAACAAAGCAATCATTTCAAATTAATTAAGTTTTCATTAAAATGTTTCATGGTAACGTCCCGGCTGCTGAACAGCGATTGTGTTTCCGGGAGACCAAGCCTGCACGGAAAACGCCATGAAATTTCCCAAGTAGGTGATTCCAACCCACTTCCTGCCTCCAGCAAGCGCCAAAGGGAGCCTGCACGCAGCAGGCTCCAAACACACGCTCCAGAGAGGAACAGCTGGAAGGATGGCTGTCAGCACCGTGAACAGGAGCTTCCAAAGCCCACGCTGCGCTCCACGCTGCGCCATCCGGCCCAGCCATCCTCCCGGTGACCTCATTGTCTCTTCTTTCTTGATTGGCAAAACTGTAACCCGGAAGTGTGCAGTCGATCAACAAAGACCACAGGGTTGCCATCGAGCTGGGGTCTTTGCAACCCCAAGGGCACGATAGGGAAGCGAGTGGGAAGAGGGTTTCCTGGCACCAGAAGTTAAAGGTGTCCCCCAAATCAGGAGCGCCCGCTCTCCCTCCCCACAGCCTTGATCTCTTCTGAGCACAGCTGCTTTCTCTCCAAGACCAATGAGCTCAACTCAAAGTCAGAGTCATTCTGATGTTCAGCAAATCAGGATTAGAAAACCGATATCATTGCTTATTCTATCATAATGCGTATATAAAAAGCACAGGGGTGGGAGAAAGCGAGGGGTAGGGGAACACTGGGGACCGAGTTAGAACAAGTCTCACTCCTTGCTTTTATAGTTATGTCATTGTGCATTCATGCACATCTAAAGAGAACCAATAAAGAAAAGAGGCCTCAAGTTATTTAAAAAGGGGTAACTGGCCTCAATTCTGGAGGCCACTGAGCCCCCCATGCTGGCCTCCTGAGTGGTAGGACAGTGGTGTGAGGGCTCTGGATGCTTCCAGCCCTGGGTGCTGTGAGAAACAAGACGATCCTACACTGGGTTATCTGGGTGAAGACCTGGGCTGGAGCCACCTCGGGAAGCAGCCTGATGTGAGGAGCAGTGATGGGGTGGAGGGGAGGCCACTCTGGGTTCTTGGTACAGAAGCTTTTCTATCGCACTCTGCGACCTCTCTCTTGTCCCTGTCTTCATCTCCCTGCGCACTGGGGGCTCATGTCCCCCACCCTGCCCCGTCCCATCACCCTGTGGAGGTGATGGCAATGCCCCATCACGTGAGCTGTCTTCATCATGCCAGCAGGACCAAGGCTATGGAGTCCTCCCTGAGAGACACCTTCTACGCCCAAGCCAGGCCTGCCTGCCTCTGGCCCTGCTCCATTTCCTCCAGCTGGAGCCTGGAGCGACCAGGTGGGCCTGGAGGGACCTTGTGGGCCTGGAGGGATGTGGTGGGCCTGGAGGGATGTGGTGGGCCTGGAGGAACGTGGTGGGCCTGGAGGGACGTGGTGGGCCTGGGGAGAGGGGCAGCCGCAGCGTGTGCCCTGCGTCCAGCTGCCACGGACACTGCTCTCCATCTATCCCTGGGCTCATCCATGGGCTCTGGTCCTCACTGCAGTTCCACCTGGTGGCAGCCATAGCTCAGTAGGACTTGATGCTGCCCCAGTGGAACTGGGCGAGCCCCAGCCCCACGCCAGGAAGTGGACCTGGGCCTAAGACTTCCTTCATGCCTCCCAGAGATGACTTGGGCCAATAGGAGGGACTGACAGAGGCCACAGGGCACAGGGGACACCCTCATGGGAAGAATGCAACCCCATGCCCAGGAGCAGGAAAATGAAGAGCGGGTTCCTCGCTCCTCCTGGCCTTTCCTGCCCTGTGCTGGCCCCGATACAGGACGCTCACAAGACCCCAGAACCAACCCCTGTTACTCATGCAGTCCAAGCCAAGCTTGTCTCCGTTGCTTGCTAGCGGAAGGTTTTAACAATACCGTAAAACAGCAGCTGCCAGAGCACCATTGCATGACTGGGGCTCAGCGATGTCCATTCCATCTCCATCCCATCCCCTGGGATCCCATCCTCGAGAATGAGGCCCCATTGCCCCTGCCCAAGGCTGCACAGGACTCCGGAGCCCTTGCCCGGCTCTGCAGAATCTGGCCTCTTCTTAGAGCAGGCGCGAGCCCTGGACAGGGAGTAGATCCCCTCAGGGCCTGTGGCCTCAAGTGCACAAGAAGGAAGGAGAGACAGAGCCAGGCACCCATACCAGTCAAAGGTCACCTGGCAAGGGCCACCCAGGGTCGCAGCTTTCCCATCACCGCTGAGCCCCAGGCTCTGCCGCGCTTGCCCACAGCACCCAGAGTATCCCAGCTGAGACGGCAGACCACACAGGCCAGCCACACAACCAGCCCCTGCCCTTCCCCTGGTTCAGCCAGCAGCAGGGACGCTGAGAGCCCTTCAAGGAGGTGGCCCGTTGACTGGGATGAAACCCACAGAGTTCCTGCTTCTGGGGTCCTGATGACGTCGTTTAATGCCTCTAACATCGCTTACCCCATATGCCTGGTTATTTCTAGGTAATTACAGAAAATACTGTAATCTAAGTGTCACCACATCAGCTCCAGAAAACCCCACCTCTGCCTCAGTCAGCACAGGAACGCAGATCAAAGCCACTGATGTGAACGTGTGAGAGGTCTCACATCCCATGATGGCAACCAGGCCATAAGTCCCTCTTAATCAGAGAACGAGGGACCCACAGGCAGCCCGTCTCCCTCGCGCAGTGGATACATTACTTCCTACAGATCCCCCGCTCCACGTTGGCCAGCTCCACTTGAGAGCCACCAGGGAACACAGGATCTGCACAAAGGCTCAGCACAGAATCAGCCTTCACCAAACTCTTCCTTTATGCTGATCCACCCAGTGCCAGGATCGTGCTGGGTACTGCCAGGATCATGCTGGGTACCATTGAGTGACACCAGGAGGCGAGTCGTGCCCACCTCACCAGCCAGACAGATCTCCTCAGAAGGGCCTCATGCAGGGACTCAGTCATGCCACTGGTGCAAGAGCAGCCTCTCTGGGCCTGGGGATTGGCAAAGCAGCACACAGCTCCACCCCCTACAGCAACTGCTCAAGAGGATCCAGAGTGGAGGGAAAGGGACCTGCAGGCTACGGAGCCCTGTGTGGGAGTGAGAAGCTCGTACTACAGAGGCCACCAAGTCAGAGAGGAGAAAGTCACCAATGAAGGCTCAGAGGAGCAAAGAGGCTCTGGGAGCTGGATACTACCCACTCACCTTCCTGCAAATGAAAACACAGCACATGAAGTCACTTACCAATAAAGAGCAACATTATGGGACAGATAACTAGGAGGAGACAAGATGAGATGGTACAGCACATAGTAGGTGCTTAGGATTCGTTGTTGCGTGAATGAGTTAGAAAGGAGACAGAGGAAGAACCTTCAGAGCCTGATAAGAAGCTTACCATGAGGTAGAAAAAGACACAACAAGGGGAGGAGCACATGGTCCTGGTGTTTGGGGACAATCACAGAGGTGCTCTCGAAGGAGGGACAAGCACAAAAAAAATGGGGTGGAATGGCAGATACCAATCCCAGCCCCCACAACACACAAGTGTTCCAAACACGGGAACAAAATCAATAATCAGAGAAATGATTCTGGAAGAAAACACCCAGACATTAAAATCGGTGATTGAATTTAGCAGGCCTAAGAGACAGCAGAGGTAACTGAGGGAGAAGGCACAAAAGTGTAGAAAAATTCAAAGGGTAAATAAAAATAGCAACAGGTGTTTACTTGAAAAATAATAATTAGAAAACAAGCCAATCTTATATATGGTCCTTGAAATAAAATAAAGAGTGCACAAAGGAAAACTTCCCAGGTGAGAGCAGAAGAGAGAATGAGTGAACTGGAGGGAGTGCGAGGAAGTCACCTAGACAGAATGGGTGAACTGGAGGGAATGCAGAGGAAGTCACCTAGACAGAATGGTGAACTGGAGGGAGCGCCGAGGAAGTCACCTAGATAGAAAGGGTGAACTGGAGGGAGCACCGAGGAAGTCACCTAGACAGAATGAGTGAACTGGAGGGAGCACCGAGGAAGTCACCTAGACACAATGAGTGAAAAGGAGGGAGTGCAAGGAATTCACCTAGACAGAATGGGTGAATTGGAGGGAGCACGAGGAAGTCACCTAGAAAGAATGAGTGAACTGGAATGAGCACAAGGAAGTCACCTAGACAGAATGCTTGAACTGGAGGGAATGCTAGGAAGTCACCTAGACAGAATGGGTGAACTGGAGGGAGCGTGAGGATCACCTAGACAGAATGAGTAGACTGGAGGAAGCATTGAGGAAGTCCCCTAGACAGAATGAGTGAACAGGAGGGACTGTGAGGAAATCACCTAGACAGAATAGTGAACTGGAGGGAGTGCCAAGGAAGTCACCTACACAGAATGATTGAACTGGAGGGAATGCGAGGATGTCACCGAGACAGAATGGGTGAACTGCAGGGAGCGCCAAGGAACTCACTTAGACAGAATGGGTGAATTGGAGGGAGCACCGAGGAAGTCACCTAGACAGAATGGGTGAATTGGAGGGAGCACCAAGGAAGTCACCTAGACAGAATGAGTGAACAGGAGGGAGTGTGAGGAAGTCACATAGACAGAATGGGTGAATTGGAGGGAGCACCAAGGAAGACACCTAGACAGAATGAGTGAACAGGAGGGAGTGCAAGGAACTCACCTAGACAGAACGGGGTAATGGGAGGGAGCACCAAGGAAGTCACCTAGAGAGAATGAGTGAACAGGAGGGAGTGTGAGGAAGTCACCTAACAGAAGAGTGAACTGGAGGGAGTGTCGAAGAAGTCACCTAGACAGAATGATTGAACAGGAGGGTGTGTGAGAAAGTCACCTAGACAGAATGCGTGAATTGGAAGGAGCACCAAGGAAGTCACCTAGACAGAATGAGTGAACTGGAGGGAGCTCGAACAAGTCATCTAGATAGAATGAGTGAATTAGAGGGAGCACCAAGGAAGTCACCTACACAGAATGGGTGAACTGGAGGGAGTGCAAGGAAGTCACCTAGACAGAATTATTGAACTGGAGGGAACACGAGGACATCACATAGACAGAATGGGTAAACTGCAGGGAGCTCCAGGAAGTCACCTAGATAAAATGGGTGAACTGGAGAGAGCACGAGGAAGTCACCTAAAAAGAATGAGTGAACAGGAGGGAGTGAGAGGAAGTCACCTAAACAGAATGAGTGAACAGGCGGGAATGCGAGGATGTCACCTAGACAGAATGGGTGAATTGGAGGGAGCGCGAGGAAGTCACCCAAACAGAATAGTGAACTGGAGGGAGTCCCCAGGAAGTCACCTAGACAGAATGATTGAAATGGAGGGAATGCTAGGAAGTCACCTAGACAGAATGAGTGAACAGTAGGGAGTGTGAGGTAGTCACCTAGACAGAATGGGTGAACTGGAGTGAGTGCGTGGAAGTCACCTAGTCAGAATGAGTGAACAGGAGGGAGTGCGAATAAGTCACCCTGACAGAATAGTAAACTTGGGGGAGTGCCGAGGAAGTCACCTAGACAAAATGGGTGAATTGGAGGGAGCGCAAGGAAGTCACCTAGACAGAATGATTGAACTGGAGGGAACGCAAGGAAGTCACCTAGACAGAATGGGTGAATTGGAGGGAGTACGAGGAAGTCACCTAGACAGAATCATTGAACAGGAGGAAGTTCAAGGAAGTCACCCAGACAGAATAGTGAACTGGAGGGAGTCCCCAGGAAGTCACCTAGACAGAATGATTTAACTGGAGGGAGCTCGAAGAAGTCACCTAGACAGAATGAGTGAACAGGAAGGAGCGCGAGGAAGTCACCCAGACAGAATAATGAACTGGAGGGAGTGCCGAGGAAGTCACATAGACAGAATGGGTGAATTGGAGGGAGCACAAAGGAAGTCACCTAGACAGAATGAGCGAACAGGAGGGAGTTTGAGGAAGTCACCTAGACAGAATGGGTGAACTGGAGGGAGCGCTGAGGAAGTCACCTAGACAGAATGAGTGAACTGGAGGGATTGCGAGGAAGTCACCTAGACAGAATGAGTGAACTGGAGGGAGTGCGAGGAAGTCACCTAGACACAATGGATGAATTGGAGGGAGCACCAAGAAAGTCACCTAGACAGAATGAGTGAACAGTAGGGAGTGCGAGGAAGTCACCTAGACAGAATGGGTGAATTGGAGGGAACATCAAGGAAGTCACCTAGACAGATGAGTGAACAGGAGGGAGTATGAGGAAGTCACCCAGACAGAATAGTGAACTGGAGGGAGTGCTGAGGAAGTCACCTACACAGAATGATTGAACTGGAGGGAACGCGAGGTCGTCACATAGACAGAATGGGTAAACTGGAGGGAGCGCCAAGGAAGTCACCTAGACAAAATGGGTGAACAGGAGTGAGTGTGAGGAAGTCACCCAGACAGAATAGAGAACTGGAGGGAGTGCCAAGGAAGTCACCTAGAAAGAATGATTGAACTGGAGACAACGCTAGCAAGTCACCTAGACAGAATGGGTGAATTGGAGGGAGCACGTGGAAGTGACCTAGACAGAATGAGTGAACTGAAGGAAGCGCAAGGAAGTCACCTAGACAGAATGAGTGAACTGGAGGGAGCACGAGGAAGTCACATAGACAGAATGCGTGAACTGGAGGGAGTGCGAAGAAGTCACCTAGACAGAATGAGTGAACAGGAGGGAGTGTGAGGAAGTCACCTAGACAGAATAGTGAACTGGAGGGAGTGCTAGGGAAGTCACCTACACAGAATGGTTGAACTGGAGGGAACGTGAGGAAGTCACCTAGACAGAATGGGTAAACTGGTGGGAGCACCAAGGAAGTCACCTAGACAGAATTGGTGAATTGGAGGTAGCGCGAGGAACTCACCTAGACAGAATGAGGAACTGGAGGGAGCACCGAGGAAGTCACCTAGACAGAATGAGTGAATTGGAGGGAGCACAAGGAAGTCACCTAGACAGAATGGGTGAACTGGAGGGAGCGCAGAGGAAGTCACCTAGACAGAATGAGCGAACTGGAGGGAATGCGAGGAAGTCACCAAACAGAATGAGTAAACTGGATGGAGTGCAAGGAAGTCACCTAGACAGAATGGGTGAAGTGGAGGGAGCACCGAGGAAGTCACCTAGACAGAATAGTGAACAGGAGGGAGCGCCGAGGATGTCACCTAGACAGAATGGGTGAACTGGAGGGAGCGCGGTGGAAGTCACCTAGACAGAATGGGTAAACAGGATGGAGTGCGAGGAAGTCACCTAGACAGAATGGGTGAACTGGAGGGAGCGCCGAGGAAGTCACCTAGACAGAATGGGTGAACTGGAGGGAGCGCTGAGGAAGTCACCTAGACAGAATGAGTGAACTGGAGGGAATGCGAGGAAGTCACCTAGACAGAATGAGTGAAATGGAGGGTGCGCGAGGAAGTCACCTAGTCTAGGAGCAGAGGCAATTGATGGAGGTGGATGTGCAGCCTTGCTCACATTCAATACCTCACTATGTCCACCTGCGTCCCGCCTCATCCTGACACGTCACAGTTCAGTCACTCAGGGCCCAGGGTGAAGCTTCTTTTGCCCCACCAGCTCTTGAAGGTCAGCATCACTGATTAAAATTGGAAGACAATTGCTGGAGCCGTGGCTCAGTGGTCGAACTCTCGCCTGTCCTGCGTGAGGCCAGGGTCTGATCCCAGCACCATGTACACAGCTAAGCGAAGGAAAAAAACAGAGATGAAAAAAAACGTTGATTCTCTCTCTCTCTCTTAAAATAATAATAATAATTGGAAGTCAGCCTGAGGCCCTGAGTGTGCACAGGCTGGAGGTTGAACAGCAGAAGACAGCAACGGGAAAGGGGATGTCAGAGCAGTCTGAGTGACCAAGTTAGTGGAAGTCCCTACGGTGCAGGAGGAGGAGCAGAGCCCCTGGATGTCCCCAGTCCTCCACAATGTTTCCCAGGACAGCTGCGGTGGGCTCCACGCTGACCCAACACAGTGCGTGAGCATCAGCTCACCCAGGTCACGGCTCCCACACTGAGGACGGCAGGTGCAGTGGGCAGAGGCCGGTCCCAAGGGAGGCCTCAGCTCATGAGGATGCCCACGCAGTGACGATGCTAACCTTGAGCATCCCTGCCACATGCTGGGAAAGCTCGAAGGAAGGGGGAGAAATGTGCGCTGCCTCCTGGGACCTGGCACAACCCGATGATGACGTGGAGCCTCGGGGGAGCAGCGAGAGTGCACAGCAGCCCTTTCCTCTCAGGCACCCAACTGCCCCTTGGAAGAAGAGCGCCCCGGGCACTTGGAAGCTGCCTCTCACCCACGACCCTCTGCCCGGTTGACGCTGAGTGCTCCCTGCGTCCACCCCGCGGATGGCAGCCAGGGACTACCAGACTCTGCCCTGAGTCTCATCACAGCTCCCCGCCTGCGTCTTCATCTGGCTGCTCTAACAAGCGACTGTAGGATGGAGGCTTGGGCAGCAAACGCTACTGCCACAGTTCCAGGAGCTGAAAAAGGTGACGGCACTGCCAGGGTGGCCTGGAGCTGGCGAGGTTGCAGCATTTCCCTTAGCCTCCTGTGGTACAAAACTAGTCAGCCAGCACCGTCCTGCGGGGGACGTGCCACACCTGAGGGCCCAGCCTACCACCTCCCCAGACCCTGCTCACCAACACCATCGCTGGGCTCGGGGCTCCCCACGAGCACCCAGCCCACTTGCAGGCCCTCACTCCTAGAAACCGTGTGTGTTTCTGTGTCCCTGCCACACTGCGTGGCGATCGGCACTTGCCGAGCCACACGTCAACTGAACGCGCATCACCCACAGAGCCCCGAGCACCAGGGTCCTGGAGCTGACGCTGACACATCTCACCCGTGCTGGGCTTTAGTTTCATGTGGCTTTCTCTAGGCTTTAGCTGCACCCAGGAAACTGGTCGAGAGTTTCAAATTGATGTGTGCTGTGTTATAAATATTTCCCTTTGCAGACAGTGGGAAATAAACACCTGGTGCCCACCGTGACATGGACTTCTGATCCGTGGGAGTTCATGAGCACCACGCGTGAACACAGGGTCTGTACTGAGACGCTCAGGCTGCCCAGCAACCGGTGCTTAGTATGGGATGTTTAAAATGCGAAATAAGTCAGGTGCAGTGGCTCACGCCTGTAATCTCAGCAACTCGGGAGGCTGAGACAGGAGGATCACAAGTTCGAGACCAGCCTCAGCAACTTAGCGAGGCTCTGAACAACTTAGCAAGACCCTGTTTCAAATTAAATACAAAAATGGGCTGAGGATGTGGCTCAGTGGTTAAGTGCCTCTGGGTTCAATCCCTGGTACCAAAAAAAATTAAAATTCGAAAGGAAAAAGCACTAAAATAAAACACAGGAAACCACCTCCAACCAGCAAAAAGAAATTTAGGATGCACTGTTGGTCCAGCCAAAGGCAAAAATAAAAAAGATGAAAAGGGCGTCAGGAAAGAGACGTGAGTCGTGCCCTCCAGCAATCCAGCAAGGCCAGGAGGGCCAGAGCCACGGCAGATCCCAATGCTGCTTGTTCCTGGCTGTGGGGACATCTGGAGACAAAGCAGAGACAAGTTAGAAATACAGAGAAAGCACATGCAAGGAAAGTGCTACATGAAAGCAGGCACAGGAAACACAGTGGGGACGCAGTGGGAACACACAGTGGGGACACAGCTCTCAACAGGATTCAAGAGAAGCCCCACAGAGAGAGAAACCAAAACAACCAAGACCACCGATGCAGAGAAGTTCCAAACCCGCAGGTATCGTGAGTTTCCTAAAATCTGCAGGAAATGATTGCACCTAATGAAGAAAAGTGTTCAAGGCGTACACAGATTCAGAGAGGAGCTGGAATATCCAGATCGATGTAGGGGAAGAGACGAGCAGGAGGAGGAGCCCACCCATCCCAGGACTTGCTGTGAAGCTCTGGAGAGGCGCTGGAGGAGGAGGGTCCAGCAACAGGCGGATTCAGATTCGGAAGCTCAATGACAGCAACAGGCGGATTCAGATTCGGAAGCTCAATGATTTCAATGACAGCTCAGCAGGGTACAGCTGCCTTCAACAACCAGAGGGAGGGAGGAGGCGCCGTGGAACTCGCACAAGAGGTAACTAAAAATGAGCTGAAACTTACATTCAGGACCTAAACCAACCAATTTTTGGAAGAAAACAGAGTAGAAGACCTCATGACTTTGAGTCAGGCAAATAATTCTTAAATGTGACACCAAGAGAAAACACAGATGAAAATTCTCAAACAGCAAAAAAGTTGAAAGCTTCCGTTCTGTGCCAGACACGACTGGGAGAATGAACAGCCAAGGCTGTCATCTTGAAGACCACGTCTGCAATTCACGGAAGACCAGATCCACAGGGTCGGAGCTCAGCAACCAGAAAACGACGCCCCATAAAAACCAGGCGAAAAGACTGCATAGGCCTCTCAGCGGAGCGGAGGGCGAACAGGCCCCCAGGGAGGTGCTGAACACGGCGCGTCGTCGGGGAAATGAGGATCAAAACCAGAGACGGCGCTGCCACCCTAGAGTCACCAAACCAAGACAAAGCCGGAGCAAGACTCGAGGCACAGCCCGCAGCAAGCGCGGTGTGGGCTGAGGGAGCCCCCGGGGCACACACATGGCCGCTGGGGAGCCAGGCGGTGGCCTCCATAGGAAGGGGCTGGCAGCTTCTCACAGAGCTCATGCTCTTATCAAGTGACCCAGAAGTCCCGTCCCTCCGGCTAAGAAGAAATTTCGACTAGGAGTCCCATGAACACCTGAACGTCGGTGTTCCAGCCAGGGTGCTCCACCAGGCGGTCACAGACAGAGGTGACACGGGGCTGTAACTGGAGCAGGCTGCCAGGAGCCCAGGTCAACTCTGCAAGTCCTCACTTCAAAGCAAGGAAGAGCACTCAGCAACCAAAGGCGACCTGAGCTCCGGGTGCCACCTGGGGCTCACAGAATCAGGATGCGGCTGAAAGCTGCCCAGTCGAGAGGCCACTAAGGTGACACTCCACTTCATGACACCCTGCAGAAACAGAACCACGGAGCGGCAAGGGAGCACGGAGGGGCTGGGGCCCTGGTGTCCCTAGAATGTGTCATGACTGGTCATTTGCCAAAACTTGTTATTCTAGATCATTAAAAGAGCAGATTTCACTGTAGGTAGACTTCATATTTTTAAAGGAAGGAAACACGACGTCCAACTTAGATGCCCAAACTGGAATCAGGAAGCATGAAGAGTAGAGAGAGAGATTCTAAAAGGTAGCAGCAATTCACGGGTGGCATCGTAGATCATCACCAGGTAGATTTCCCGGGAGTTCTTAACAGTGCAACCTCAGAAAAATCTATCACTGTGAGTCAGAAAGTAACAGCACAGAAAGAACACACACAATCACCAGGAGACTCAAACCGGCCTGACCGAGCCCGAAACCCGTTCAGCATGGGCCGCCAACGGAAGAGGGGCGACTCTGACCTCCAGCAGCAACCTGCAAGCCCCCGCATTCAGGTCAGCAGCCAGACGCGGCCTCGGCTTCTAAGAACTGAATGGAGACCCTGGACGGAAGAGACGGACATCTGTGGAGTGGGCAGCCATCACTCGTCACCAAGGAGACGCAGTCCACATGACCCACGCCAAGTGAGCAACTCAGTGGGAGGGGCTCTGCCAGGAGCTGTGCGGCCCTCACCACAACCGAGTTTCGGGGACTTCCACCAGGACAAACTCGACACCCTCCACTCCCCTCTGACCCCGACTCCTCCCCACCACCCCAGGCCGGGCCTAGGCTGGTCCACCTCCTGACCTGCTCATCAGCTACTGGCCATTTTGTTCAAACGCAACCCTAGTATCTGCTCCAGCCTCTTGCACTGAGCCGCTGAAGGCCCCTCCACACCGCAGTGCATATCAGAAACCTGTTCCTTCTGAAGCCGGCCGTTATCCATCACGTATCAGAACCCTCTTCCTCTTGAAGCCAGCTGATATCCATCACGTATCAGAACCCTCTTCCTCTTGAAGCCAGCTGATATCCATCAGGTATCAGAACCCTGTTCCTTCTGAAGCCAGCCGTTATCCATCACGTATCAGAACCCTCTTCCTCTTGAAGCCAGCTGATATCCATCACGTATCAGAACCCAGTTCCTTCTGAAGCCTTCTGATATCCATCACGGATCAGAACCCCATTCCTCCTGAAGCCGGTTGATATCAGATCAGAACCCCGTTCCTCCTGAGGCCAGCTGATATCCATCACGGATCAGAACCCTGTTCCTTATGAAGCCGGCTGATATCCATTGTTCTCTGTCCATCTGGCGAGGCATTTGGGCTATTTCTGCCCTTTGGCCCGGGTTTTGGTGCTCTCGTGTTGTGTACAGTGGTCCTATGAGCTGTTTCCCCAGCTCTCGGCAATTCCAGGCTGTTCAGAAGGAAGCTGCCACGTTTAGGTCCCACCAGAAGGATGTGAAGGTCCCAGTCTCTCTTCCTGGTTTCCAGCCCTAGGGTCACCCTTTCATCACAGTGATCCCAGGGACTCCCGTGCCTCGTGACTCGGGTCTCCTTTCTCCCAGGGCTGTGAATATTGAACGTGTTTCAGCACCTGGAGTGGGCATGCTTGCTCAAAGGCCCCAGGAAATCCTCACCGTCTGTAATTGGATTATGTCTTTCATTAGTAGATTACATATTCTGGACGCAAGGACACGTCTGGAAGCATCTCTCACTTCATGGGTTGCTGCTGATTAAAAACACAAGTTTTTAATCTTGGTGATATCTAATTTTGATCTTGTCATCTATGCTTTTGCCGTAAGACCATTGTCGAGTCTGCCGTGTGAAGATTTATGCCTGTGTTTTCTGAGTTTCGTAGCTTTAGCGTCTGCGCCTAACAGCTGATTTTTGCACGCGCAACGTTCTCATGGTTGCCGCAGGTGCCCCCAGCGGACCGGCCTCCCTCCAGACAGTGGCTCTCTAGGGGTCTCAGTCCCCCTCTGCATTGTCCTGGCACCTCCTTTGGGAGCCGATGAGCCACCAGCATGGGCTCCTTTCTGGACTCTCAGGTCAGTCCCACTGATGCCCATCTGTCCCTAGCCAGCCCCATGTTGCACAGACGAGGGAAACGTGGCAGTAAGTTCTGAAATCACAAAGTCTGAGTTTCCGCCTTGTGGTTAGGGTTGCAAGGCTGCGTTGGCAACTCTCGCGTTAGACATGGATTTTACGTGTGCATCTTGGGATCAGCCTGTGGGGACCTGGGGACCATGGTGCGTGTGGCTGCCCTTAGCCATGAGACACCCGGCTGGGGAGATGTGGAGATCGTGGTGCATGTGGCCTGTCCTTAGCTGAGAAACCTGGCTGGGGGGACCTGGGGATCGTGGTGCACGTGGCCTGTCCTTAGCTGAGACACCTGGCTGGGGGGACCTGGGGATCGTGGTGCACGTGGCCTGCCTGTATCTATGTGGGACCCACTGGGGTGGCCTGGGAATCGTGGTGCGCATGCAGATGTGTGAGTGGAGCTCAGTCACCTCGGTAGTAGTGAAGCTTGTAGCACCTACACACAGGGCTCCTTCCCGTCCCTTGCTCCTCTCCCACCCAACACATCTGGGGCATTCAGTGAGTTCTGCGGGCCTGTTAGACTTTTTCTGAGTGTTTTTTCTCTTTGATTCTGCTTTCGATGGGGCTGCTTGCTGCCTTGTTCTTTCGAATGCTCCCAGATAGAATGGACTTTGCCTCACACTGAGAAGCGGGAGCAGCCCGGTGGATCAGGCTTTTGGTGAACACATTGTCATCCTGGGCAAGTTCACGCATTTGCAAATTAAGGGGTTTCACTTCCTTCCCTCCAATCTGGCTGCCCTCTGCCTGTCTATTTTGTCTAATTGTCCCAGGAAGATCTTCCAGCACCAAGCAGAGGTGAGGACACAGCATCAGGCACTGCCTGGGGAGTGGGACTACAGAACGGCACAGCTGCTGGAGGTCCGGTGACGGCGACTTACAAAGCTAAATGGGGTCTCAATACAGGACCCAGCGATCTCTTTACTATATCCACTCAGTGGAGTTGAAAATTTATGGTTTTGTTAAAAAAAAAAAAAACCCTGCGCAAAAGTCTTATTTATAACAGCTTTATTCGTAACCACCCAAGCTGGAAGCAACTGTAACTGCTCATTCAAGGGAATGGCATTTGCTGAGAACAAGAGATGAGTTACCAAGCCCCAGAGTGACACTGAGGACCCAGGTGCACGCTGCTGAGCGAGAGCAACCCACCTGCAGAGGCTCCGCACTGAAGGAGTCCAGCACACCGCTGTCCGTAAAAGGCAAACTATACAGCCAGTTAAAAGAGCAGTGGAAGCCAGGCTTTGCGGGGGAGAGAGGATGGGTGAGTGAGTGGAACCTGTTCTGAGTGACTCTGCAGTGGCTCATGCCTGTGGCAGAGCCCACAGAACCGCCCAATGCAGGAGTGCGCTGCAAGGTGAACGCTGTGTGTGGACAGGGTTTGGGTGCGTGCAGAAGATTGGTCCCCAGCATGGAAGTACTGGGGGGCATGGACCCTTTAAGAGGTGGGACCTGGTGCAGGGTGATTAGGCCACTGGGTGCTGCTCTCCAAAGGGATCGCTGCAGTGCTCACAGGACTCCGGCTGGTCCTCACAAGAATGGGTGCTGTAAAGGAGGTCAGCACCTCCCCTGCATGGCTCCAACCAAGAGGCCCTCCCAGGGTCAGGCAGTCCGCACCAGCTCCCAGACCTTCAGGACTGTGAGTTAAATGAACCTCTTTTCTTGATAAAGTAACCAGCCTCAGGCATTTTGTTAGAGCAACAGAAAACGGACTAAGATGTAAAGTAGTTAACAATAATGTGTCACTACGGGTCCAGACTTCATGACAGGGAGGGAAGTATGGGAAATTCCCTGCACTTCCTGCTCAGTTGGTTTTATTTGTTGTTGTTTTATGTTTGTTTTGTTTTGTAAATTTAAAACTCTTCTAAATCTAAAGACTACTAATGTACAAAAAGAACACAGGACAGGCATAAAAATATGAGTGGATAGGAAAGTGCCCTGTGATCCTGTAGAAGGGCTGAGGGCTCGACGGTGTCTTTCCTCCAAAACCAGAGTCTACAGCTCCATCCACTTCCAGTGCCAACAGGGCACTTTGTGGTGCCAGATGGGCTCACCTGGAACCCATTTGGAAGAGCACAGCCTCGGAACTGGCTAGGAAATATAGAAGTTAGGCCGATGGGGCGGGACCGTCCCTGCAGAGGACAGAAGCGTTGACAAGGCCGTGACACTGAGAACTCAGCCAGCACAAAGGCCCAGCTCTCAGCAAGGACTGACGGCCACATGGTGACGCTGAACCCCACGGGACAGCCCTCTACCCTCACCCCAGAGAGGAGAAGCCAGAGACCCTGGAGGCGGTGAGCCTGGCCCCGAGCCTGTCCCCCTCCAGGGTGGACTGCGGTCACCCTGGACCCTGAGGGCCCCCAGCTCCAGGGAACGAAGATGAGCCCCAGGCGTGAGCTAGTTTCTGTGATTTTGAACCCAAAGCCAATGTGCGATCACATCAGCCATGCACACAGCAAGGCACAAGCGAGTCAGCAGAAAAGAACAGATCATTCTGTGAACGCCTCCGCAATGAACGTCCACCTGCCAGACCCAGCACAAACCGAGGTCCCACAGGCCCTGCGGAGCACCGGGTGGAGGCCACTCTCCTGCGTGCTTCCAGCTGAGCCTCCCGGCCAAGCCTCCCACCTGAGCCTCCTGGCCGAGCCTCCCAGCCAAGCCTCCAGGCCACTCGGGCCCAGCGTGTGTGCTGAGCATGACCCTCTGGTCCAGGAGGATCCGCGGTGTCCTCAGCAGTCCTAGGACTGTTGGTCTCTCCAGTTTCGTCACGTTGAAACTACAGCAGAAACGCTATACATGCTTGAAGAAAAGCTGCCCCGGAGGTCACAGGCCACGTGGGCACCCCGTGACTGCCGCACAGCACCCAACACCACCCCAGCTGGGCACCCCACGCAGCAGCAACCAGCAGAAACCACGGTGGGCAGCTGCGACTCAGGGAGCACCTGTGGACCTGCTGCGCCTGGGAGAGCTGCTCCTGTGGCCAGCGCCACCGCCACGCCCTCCTCCCTCCAGGCTCGCGCACCCACTTCTGTTGGATTAAAGACTCCGTGGCAAGGAGATGGCAGAACCTCTTCAAAGAGAACACGAGAGAATGGCGTTAGGACCTCAAAGCAGGAAGCGGCTTCTTTACACACACAAGAGAGGAAGAGAGTTTCTTTTCATCAAAAGATAGCACCTGGTGAAGCCGTAGCTGGAGGGAAGATTGTCAACCGCGTAACCTGCTCAGCATGGGACCGGAAGGTTTCAAGACACACACGGGCAAGTCACAACAGACGAACCTGCATGGCCATCGGCCAGCCCGCATTCTCCTGTGAGACCGCACCAGTAGGTGTATAGGATTGATTGGAAGAAAACGGCTTACAAGTCTAAAGTCCATCAGACCTGTGGGAGACGGGAAACTGAGGCAGGAGTGGGTGCTCAGTCTGCAGGCCAGACTGCTGCTGCTCTGGAAAGCCTTCAACTGATTGAGTGAGGCCCACCCACACCAGTCAGCCGATGACGGGCTAAGCACATCTCCAAACTGCCTTCGGAGCAACACCTCCTTTAGGGTTTGGTTAAATAGCTGGGACTCGGGCCCAGCCATGCTGACACATACAACTGTCCACCGCAGCCACTGAATATGAGAAGATGCTCCCGGTGCACCAACCCCTGATGATAAACCATCCCGTTGCCAAGGGTCTGGGGGCTGCCTCTGTGTCCTGACCCTGGCAAGCTCCCAGGCAGGAGGCAGTTGTGGTTTTCCTCTTTGGCTCCACAGCCCAGTAGCCAGGGCAGTGCATCTTGGCTCTGCCGCGCCTCAGCTGCGTGCTCTCGGGAAGGTGGTCTGCCTCGACCGCCCTCGCTGTTGAAGGAGGTGATGTTGGGTTGCGGGTCCTGGGCTCCTCAAGGGTAGAGGGGCAATCTGTGCAACATAGGCAGAGGCCCTGGAAGGCACCAGCCGTGCTCCGCAGCAGGTTCCCCAGAGAGACCCCCATGTGCTGCCAGCTCATCTAGGTGGAGCTGCAAACTCTCAGGGACATGGACAGCCCAGGGCACGGCCACTGTGTCAGCCACCGCGCAATGGGGATCTCAGCATCTCCAGAGCAAGATCACACCCAGGCCCTGGGGATGCAGCCCCAGAACAGCTCACGACTCCCACGGGTCCTGGAAAAAGTGTGTACGGAGAAGACGTAGAGCTCACCACCTGCACCCAGGCCCGGAGCAGCCCTGGGGGTCGTGTGTAGGCACAGCAGAAATCAACACGGCGCCTGAGACACGGGGAGGGAAACTCCTGCAGGCAGCAGTGCAGGGCACGGGGAGGGCATTCAGGGGCTTCAAGCACAACTGTGGCTTTCCTTAAAAACAAGCACATCAGTGTCTGAAGCCCACAGTGTAAGACACCGTGAAGGCCATCGTTATGCTTCATTTGCGTGTGCAGCTGTCCATGCCGCGGGCTTGCGCCAACGCACTTGTACGCATGCAGAGCATGCTCTGCTCCATTCGGGCCTGGATGAGGACCCCTGCTCCATGGAACGGTTCTCGAGGAACAGACAGCCGGAGTCGGCCCCCGACGGTCCCCGCTCCGGACGGCTGCAATGTTTCAGTGCTTTCTTCCTCTTTCAGCCAGTTCTCTGCTCCGAGGTGACTGCATGATGGGGGAGAAAACCACTGTGTCCTGGACATCACGCAGAACAAGCCACACGGACATCAAGTGTCTGGTCTGGCGCTCGCCCTGGCGCTCAGCGCCTGCAGACACACGGCTTTCTCCAGCAGCTGCCACTCGCCCCAGAGCTCTGCAAGAGGCCCCTGCGGCCCAGGTCAGGGCTTCCCAAGTCCTTCACTTCAAATGAGCTCCGAACGCTCTTCCCCTACCCTGCAAGATCCCCAGAGCAAAGGTGGAAAGTTCCCCAGCGCTGTCCTTGCTCCCACCAGCATGGCCGAAGCCCGAGTAGAGAGCCCAGACCCCCCTGGCCCACTCACCCAGCCCCCTCTCTCCCAGCATTCAGTCACCCAAGGCAGCCCAACAAGCACCATGCTGGGCGTCCACGCACATGCTCCAGGAGACCAGATGCGGCCTCTCAGGCAGGTATTCAGCCAGCAGTTCCATCCTGGCTCAGCATCCCCGCCACAAAAGCTCACGGGTCACAGCACAGGACCTCAGGGGCTCCCAGTGAACATTCATGGAGCCCTTCGCCCGCGGAGGTGAAGAGGGAATCAGAGGGAAGATCCCTGCTGAGAGTCACCCACACTTCTCCTGAGCCACACCACTCCCAGGGCCTGGCTGCACCCTGCCCCAGCCATCAAGGGGGCTCAGAAACAAACATTGTCCACCCCGTCTTGGTGCCAAAGCAGCCTCCCTCTTGTGGAGGAAGTGGACGGGGAAACGGGGGTCTCAGCAGAGCAGGACGGGACTCTTGCCAGGGCCCAGAGTGGAGATGCAGGAGGAGGGGTATCCCTGTGACGCAGCCACACGACCACGGATGACAGCAGCTGGGGAATCTTAACACAGGCAAGATTCATAGCCTGTCATGCTCTGAGCGTACTCACGATAAAACTTGACATCCGAGAGTTTCTGGAACAAATGTTTATCTGTTTTGTGCACTGGCTAGGGACAGATCTATCTCTGGCACTGAGAACATGCACGTGGCCTCCAGAAAAGGACGGGGGCTGCCCTGCAGGCCCAGGAGCCCTGGACTTGGAGCAGCAGGGGCTGAGCACAGCCCATCCGACCCTGGTGCTCAAGGGGCAGCCGTGCTTGCCACACATGGGCCAAGTCGGAGCCTGTGGACGGTGCCTGGGGACAAGAGCCAGCCCCCAGCTCCCTGCCTTGACAGTCTCAGGGTTCTGGGCCCCCACTGTGCCCCTGGCACAGCCATCTGGGTGCCTTTATGGGAAGCTGAGTGGGCGTGAGCAGCTTCATCAGGGGAGCGCGTGTGGCGGATGATTCCGGAAGCTCCAGGGTTTCACTGGCTGGGTCGGGCCCGGGCATAGCTGATGACAGGGTGGGGGGTCGGAAGGAGGCAGTCAGACTCCCTGGAGGAAAGCGGAGGGAGGCGGCAGCCCTGGCTGACCACGCTACCGGGCCGCAGAGCTCAGGGCTCCCACATCGTCTTCTTCCCCGTGCTCCTGGCCCCACTCTGCAGGCAGGGAAAGTGCACAGCTGACCCAGGTCCTGCAGATGGTGCGAGGACACTCCCAGCCTCTCCCCACCACCCAAGGACATGGACTTGCTGCCCCACAGTGGGTCCCGCCACGCCTGCATCAGGACACCTGAGACACGGAGAGCTGCTCGTGACTGCAGCTCGGGCTGGCAGGAAACCCTCAGATGACAGGGAGGGAGGCCACCAGGCGCCAGGTGGCTGGCTCTCGGGCCTCTCCAGTCTGCATGTGAGAGGATTCTAGAAAAACGTCTGCTCCCTCGTCCTCTCTCAGAGTCTGTCTCATGGTAAGCAGAGGAGGTCAGAGGAGGCCCTCTGGGGGATGCACGGCTTCCAAGGACCTGAGTCCGGGGGCCTGAGCACTCCACCCACCATGCTGGGTCCCCCAGGGGTAAGAGGAGAGGAGTAGCCCCTCACTTCTCGACAGACAGTTGAGGCACGCAGCGCAGGAGCTGCGGGGGCCAGGGAGGAGTTAGCACCACCTGCCTGGTGGGGAAAGGACCAGGTGCTCTTGCATGCAAGGCACTGGCTGAGGAGGTGCCCCCTGCCCAGCTGGGGGTCCACAGGAGAACCTGCGGGTCAGGTGGGCTCCTCAGCCAGCACCCCAAACCCAGGACACTTCCACAAGAGGGTCCGTGCACAGAAAGGACACCTGCTCTGGAGTCCAGTGCCTGGACTTGCCCCCAACAGTGTCCAGCTCACTGTGCCATCGTGGGGAGAGCTTGACTTTGCTCATTGCCAAAATACGCTGGGCAAAGGGAGATGGAAGATGGTCTCCTGCTCCCCAAGGCCAGCTCCTCTGCCATTAGCACCCTGGCCCTGCAGCTCACCATGGTGTGCAAACGCTGTACAGCGTAATGGCGGAAGCATGCGGCCCCTGGAGGAACCGCAGGGTCAGCAGTGATGGACGCCCGGAGTGGTGTGGTCTCGCTCATCCGGCCAGCCCAGGGCCAGCCCTCCACCCAAGAGGCCACAATGCCTGCAGACCCTTCGTCAAGTCCCAGATGTCCCAGCTCGACATGTCCACTCCTGGGCAGACAGAGGGAGAGGGCAGGCAGACAGCCCTGTCACCTGTCGCCGTAAGCATTTCAGAGGACTTAAGTACAAGTCCTTCTGTGGGATCCCCTGGCCACAGAAAGCACCTCTCAGCAAAGTGTGTTTCACCGCCTCTGCAGCTGCGCTCCTCAGTGGGTTTCCAGGAGTAATCAGCCCATCCAGTTGTTAGGGCATGGTCTCTAAAGCTGAGTTATTCAGGGGCGTCCTGCAGACGGGCCCTTCATCCTGCCCGCCATGAAGTATAGCAGACGTCACTGTCCAGGGGAAGACTTACTGTCCTCCACGACACAGCTGCCGTGCTTGCTCCCAGGGATGCCTCCCTGGAGTCTTCCGTCCTTTTGCAGTGACATCAGAGGATTTAACTGCTCTGCGGTGGGGAAGGACAGAGTGACGGAAGGGGCTGCGAGGCTCCCTGGGGACAGTGCGCAGGACAGCAGGTCCCACAGGTGCTGAGGCCCTCAGCTGCTCTTTCATTTTTTCCCTGCACACTTGGTCCCCAGATGCTGGGAGATGCACAGAAGCCACCAGAATTCACGTGTGGAAACCAGGCCTAGACGGTGGCCCCACTGGCACCCAGAGTGCTTGATAGACACAGATGAACTGGCTGGGTGAGCCTGGGGACCACAGTGGCAGATGTGGCTTGAGCTGGGGCTGGCAGGTACACAAGAGCCATGTGAAGGTGTGAAGGAGAGGGCCACCAGACAAAAGAGAATGTCCCCAAGCCTGAGGAAGGACATCGTCCAAGAAGCCCTGGCCAGTATGCAGCAAGGGGAGCCTTGGAGGGGCCAGCGACAGGGCGTACAAGGCCTGGCCCATCATGGTGGGAAGCAGGGCTCTATCCCAGCACAGCAGAGTCCTCGGGTGACTTAACAAGAAGGCAGTGCCCCCAGGTCCTTGATCACCAGGAGGAGGACTGCTGGAAGGGACAAGTTGGAGGCCAGATCAGCATGGAGGCTGGCAGGGACAGGGGGCACTGACAGATGAGGACTTGGACAGGGCAGAGGCAACAAGCATGAAGGAAGCCCAGCCCTGCATTCATGTCAGGGAAGTTTAGAACTAGCGGGGACCCTAAGGGGCTGAACATTGCTCCCCAAATCCATGTGCACCCAGGGACTCAGACATGACTTCATCTGGTGAGTATGGTAAGGATCACGAGATGGAGTCCCCCCTGGATCAGGGGACCCCTAATTCAATGACTGTGTCCATGAGCGGAGTGGAGACACAGACACACAGAGGGGCCATGGGAAGAGCAGCAAAGATCAGAGTCACATGACCACGAGCAAGGTGCCACCAGGAGCTGGAGAGGCAGAGAGGACCCTCCTCGCCTCTGACCCCAGAACTGTGAGAGAGTAACTGTCTGCCATCATAAGCCACCACCACTTGGGCATTTGTGACGGCAGTACCGGAACACTCGCCCAGAGCAGGAAACGAGGTGTCCAAGAGCCAGCTCTGTGCTGGGGCTGCCAGGGGCTTGCAGGGAAGGGCTGAGGCCTCAGCCCGAGGTGAAGACCATGTCATGGTCCTCCGGCACCAGTCTCACAGGAAGGAGGAACACCGGCCTCAGCCTTGTGTGGGGCTGGGTCCTCCACCCCCTTGAGGCTCCTCCAGAGCACAGCCGTCTGCAGGAAGGGCGAGATCGGCAACTGCCCTGACACTCCTGCTGCCCAGGAGGACAGGCCTGGACCAGGTGCACCCTGGCAGGGCCCACAGAAGCTCCTGGAGCAGGACCCGCTGGGCGGGGAGAGCGGGACCTTTGACACCGACAGCCAAAAGTAGTGGGGCAGCTCCTTTCTTCCACCAGGGCCGCTCCCGCCAAGCCCTACCTCAGCTGTGGGTCCAAAGCGCTCCAACTTCAATAAAGTGACCAGAAAGCTGTGCAGTGTGGAAAGTGGCCTTATTTCCCTCAAAGGGCCCAGCTGACACTTCCCTAAAACCCCTCCTTTTCCATGGAGGAAGCCCCGCCCGGCCTCCCCACATCTCAGGAACCTGCAGGGCTGTCTCCTGGCCGCCCCTCCTGGCTTTCTCCCTGCAGAGGACATCTACACGGGCAGAGGCTCCAGCCTGCGAGATCACAGCAGCCAGCGAGGACTCGCGAGCCCGCAGATGTGGCTTCAGTGTGGTTTCCTGCAGCCCCAAGTTGATAGACAGCCCTCTGCAGGGCCTGGTGGCCCAGTCCTTGTCTCTGTGACCTGGGCTCAGGCGCTGGGAGGAAGTGAAGGATGTGGTCCCTGTCCCATCCAGCCGCATGTGAGGGCCGCCAACTCTCGTCTCTAGGGCTGTGTCCTGGCCTGGCGCTCCTGCACCTCCATGGGGTGGCCCTGACTTGGTCTCTTCTGCAAAGTCTTTGGAAACCGGCTCCCTCCCCTGCTCTCCCTCCCTCCCTCTTCCACATCTGGACTGCATCGCCTCCACCTCACCTGCCGTCAGGTAAAACCCTCCGTGGCTTCTCCCCTGCCTGGGGCAGAGTGTGGCCCTTGGACACCAGCAAGGTCACACATGGTGGCACGTCACTAGGAGCCTTGACAGTTACCTCCAGAGTGTCCATCTCCCCACTGGGTGGAGACCCCAGGCAGGGAGTCCTGCAGAGGGGGCCTGTGGCTCAAAGCACTGCATCCCAGCTCACAGCATGGCCACCTCCTGGGCTGTGCTGTTACCAATGGTAGGCTCCAGAATCCTGCAGGATCCCCACAAACAGGGTCTGCACCTCATCCCTGGGCTCCCACAGAAGCCACTTCTGAACACTGCTTGGGGGAAGAGCAGAAAGACACAGGAGGCCTCGCCAAGCCTGCGTAGGGCACAGAGGGAAGCCAAGCCAGGGCCAGTGCACAGCGCAGCCCAGGACTGGAGAGCGCACCTGAGGCAGGTGGGTGGTGACACCCCCGTGGCTGCAGCAGTGGGAACTGAGGGACACGAACACCGGTCAGACAGTGTCCATCCTGGGCTTGTCAGGAGCGAACACCAGTGAGCCAGCATCCGCCCTGGGCTTGCCAGGAACGCAGGGCTGGGCCTGGCCTGTGGACATGTTGCAAGCCCCTCCCCTGCTGCGGGGGGGGGGGTCGGGGGGGGGAGCTGGGTGGCACAAGCCTCAGCCTTGCCGGGTGCTGTGCAGCAGTGGGTGAGCGGAGGCGGCCAGGACGGGGTCAGATGCAGAGGACAGCTGTGCGTCAAGGTCCTGCCACATGCTTGGCCCCTCCGTGAGGCGCAGGGAGCACAGGGGGTCAGCATGAGTCAGGTCAGAGGAGGCTCGGAAATGGCCTTGAGGCTCCGTGGCCTGGACAGGGAGGGGTCTGGCGGCACGGTCACTGAGGTTACCCTAGGACACCCTGGCTTGGTTCTAGTGTGGTTTAATGCCCATCACCAGCCCCGTGCTGTTCTCTATAAAGTCCACATCAGATGTCCCTGTGTCCCGCCACCAGCGCTTACAGGCTGTGTGGAGCGCTGGACCCGCTTGAACTCACAAGTTACATCCGACCTCCGGATCTCAGCCTTGCAGAGTGGACTTCAACAGGGCCAACCCTCGCCCAGCGGCACTGCAAGGACTACGCTGCATTTAGGAGGACGCCCTCGTTCCGGCCACACTCTGAAGGCATGCCAAAGCAGGCACCTAGGTCAGCTTTTACAGTCCAGAGAGCCCTGCCCTCCTCCTCCCAATGGACGATACCCAAAGCCAGAAAAGGAGAAACAGAAAGACACCTGTCACCCTGACCCGTGCACGAGGCACACTGCCATGCGCACTGGCCACCTGCATAAGTCCAGTGGGGCCAGGGAAGGCCACCTGTGCTGGCTGGTGTCAGGGGACAAACCCCAGTGGAAACCAGAAAACCCCATGGGGGCCTGGACCACAGTGCACAGGAGTGTGACAGGTTCCTGAGTGGGAGGCTGGAGCTGGACCGGGAGCCCAGAGAAGCCAGGGACCCAGAGCACTGCAGAGGCTGTGACCCAAGCGCTCAGCCAGTGCGACGGGACAGGAGGCGCGAACCTGGAAGGGTTCAAACACCCCCCACCGTGAGGAGTCCTGGGACGCTGCTACCACGCCCAGGGTTCCTCCACCAGGAGAGCTGTAACGCCTAATGGAAGAAGCAGGAAGCAGGAAGAGCTTGACCTGGAGATGGGGGATCAGAAGACGACCAGGCAACACGAAAGGTGCCAAAGCTCAGGGAAAAGGAGCCTGCAAGATGCAGTACCCA
>PVKS010008764.1:0-66930 GCA_004027875.1 Aplodontia rufa
CACCGAATTTTCTGGTGGGTAAATACATATAACCACATCCCAGGTTATGTCATATCAGGAAGTGGTATAATTCCGTTGCACTATGGTGGGATACAAGTTAGGCACTGAGATCTTTCTTTAATGTTAGTTCACCAAAACCTTGCAAAGGGAGAATAAAAATGTGAATGCTTTGAATAACCCATGTTTTAAAATCACTCCATAACCAGATCACTCCATAGCTACCATAATATCTTTGGAGAATGAAATGACCACATAATGCACATTTAGTTTAAATGAAACATTTCAACTTTAAAAGTTAATCCAATTTTTAATGCTAAATTCTAACTACAACATCAGTATTGTTTAATTTGCCCATTTAGATTTTTTTCCATAATCCTGTACATGTAAAATAATTTTAGTGATCAACCAATGGCGATATTTTGCAAATATTCTCTCTAATTTTCTTTTGATGATATTTTAAATCCCAACTGACATAATATATGTCATGGAAGCACCAGAAATACCATCAGAAGCCTATTGTTTCAAGAATGATGATGCGTTAATTCTAATAGTGAGCAAACAAAATCTGAAGTATTCAATTGGCATCTAAGTATTAGATGGCTGGAAAGACACACAGAAACATTAGTTCTTGTAACCCAAAAAAATCACAGATGAATTGGCAAAATTATAAGATAATGATATAAAAATTAAAGATATAAAAAATATATAATTGTAGAACAGTTCCAGACAGAATTAAAATATATCATAAGGAAGTACACTATCATTATAATAACTGGTTTACTCAGTGCACCCATCATCATCCTTTTCAGTTGCTAAGGATATAAGTAACATTCAAATTGGTGCACAGTTCAAGGAAGTCCAGAAATGGTCCCACTTTCACATACGGGTAGATGCACAGGCTCATTTAGTTTCTTCAAGGAAATGCCTATCTCCTCATTTTGGGTTTATTTATCTCCATCATCAGCCAGGCCCTTTCTCCAACTTGGCAGATGGCTACCAGCACACACATTCTATAACAGTGTGCTTACAATCAACAACTCTAATGAAACAAAACAAGAAACTCCTTGTGATGGTTAATCAGGGGTGTCAAATTGACTAGATTGAGAGACGCCTGGAGAATTGGTAAATCACTTCTGGTTGTGTCTGGAAGAATCCTTCCAGAGAGGACAGGCACAGGGGTCAGTGAACTGAATATGAAAAACCAATGTATGTGGTCATTCTTCAATAGACTGTGGACCTGGATGGCACAGAAAACAGAAGGGGAAAAGATACTCTCTCTGGTGCTGGCTTGCTCCCTCACACACTGCTACCATTGCTGTTCACTGTGGTGTGCTGTAGTCAAGGGGCACTCACCAGAACTGCACCAGTATCCATATGTTGCCCTCAGATCCCCCAAAGTGTGAGTCAAGTAAACTTCTTCTTGTTCCTGTCTCAAGCATTTTGTTATAGAAATAAAGGGTTAAAATACATGCCTCTTTTCCAATAGTTCCAGCAAAAGTTCTACAATTTCATTTTCTGACCTATCTTTGGTGATATATATAACTTTGAAGCAATCAATAGGGTTCTAGTTTTGCAGGCTTTTCTCAAAGATCAAACTTTATAGATAAAGTATTATTCACACTCATGTGAATCTTAGTGAATGTGAAAGAAAAGGGTAATTTCCTATGGAAGAAGAGAGAATGGATATTGAGGTTCTGATAGCAGAACCTTGTTTTTGTGATTTAATCTTAGTAATTACCCTCTGAGCTAGGAATTATCTTCTCCATTCACAGAAAGCAAACAGAACAGCAAAAATGGTAAGTAACTTTTAAAAAGCCATGATTTCAATTAGTGGTGAAGATGATATTTACATTTTGTCTGATTTCATAGAACACTTTAAATGCCATAGACGCTGCTCCCATTGCACTTTTTACATCACCAACAAGTAAACAGAAACGGAAAAAAATCCTTCAAATTTCTTAGTTAGCATTGACTTTTCTGCAAGGGTTGAGGTCAGAAAATGATTCCTCTATAGACTTTGGTTTTGGTAATTTTATCTTGCTTTAAGGCTTTGCAGATTGTTTAGAATTTTGACGGCTTGCAATAAAATCCAAGGCAATAGCATTGCAATTTTAAGCAACTTATCATCTTCTTGGTTTTGTTTGAAATCTGAGATTCTTGACTGTGAATATCCTGAGCTCAGAGATTATGCTTTGTTTGATGCTATATCCCTAGTGCCTAAAATGGTGTCTGGCATAGGACAGGTATTTGTGAATATTCTTGGGAAAAAGCAAAAAAACATACTTGATCCCATGAAGGTAAAGATAAAGGTGATTATGTACTTCAACCTGTGCATGCCATATGGATAGGCTTGACATAAGTCTCAGATCTGTATTTTATTTGATGGTGTCCTTGGTTGAGAGACTAAAACTCTTTTATCTATAGAGAGGAGGTAAAAAGAACCACCTTTGAGGTTATTTCAGAGAATTTTGAAATGTACGTAGAGATAAAGCTGAGTTTTTGGCACATAGGAAATACCCCATAAATAGCAACTCTTATTAATGTAAGTTATTCTATGGCTCATGAAATTGTTCTGGGAAAAAATACTTAAGATAGATTTTTCAAACAACTTCAGAAGAGTCGATTACTTAGACCACAAACACAGATGCACAAACATACACTCGGTACTCTACTGATTGCTTGTGTATCCTAACATCAAAGTCAGCCATAGTTGCCACAATTTAGTCAATCTGTACCTATAAGAAAAAGCATTTTGAAAAGGATAAAATGCTGAATTTATTTTGGGGTAAGCATAGTCTTCCAGTTCCCCTACCAAAAATATCATTTGACTGAAAAACATTGTATTTTAGAATTCATTACCTCATGCAGACCACTCTTTCAGTTTTCATTGTTACTTTGCAAAAAGCTGCTTTTGACTCACAAATCATCTTTTACCATTACTCTCACTTCCTCATTCTCAAAGTACTTCTTCTGTATTATCATGGGTTTATGTAAAGTTACTTAAAATGTGATGGAATGTTATGGTAAATCAGTCATCAAAATATTACTCCATTGCTATGTGGTTGGGATATTTTCAATGGAAGTTACAGAAACTTATCTGAAAGTGGCTTCAGTAAAAGTGAGAAGAAAAGGAGTGAGGAAAAAAGAGAGGGAGAATTTATTGCTTTACAGGGTTGAAAACTTCAAAGTTAGTTTTAAGCAAAGTTAGATCAAGATATAAAATCAATGTTGTGTCTCAATCTCTGTGTTCTTCTTTCCTTCTTATTGGCTCATTTTCAGACAGTCTCTTCCTTTGTGACTATAAAATGAACAGCATCTTCTCTGGGTTTGTATTCTACCTGCTCAGTAGTGCCAGTGGGAGAGGCTCTTCCTTGAAAGTTTCTCAAGAAGTGCTCAGGCTGAAGGGCATTGGACGACCTTCACTGTACACCCTCCATAAAGTGGTCATGGAGAGTAGGCAGGCCTAATTCTCTGATGGGCCACCACATTTTCCTTCTGTGGGAATAGAAAACATTGTGACTCTCAACCAAACCACACGGATCCAGACTAGAGAATCAGTGGCCCCAAAACGGTAATGGGGAGGCTGTTAGTTTAAGAAAAATGAGTGGATGTTGGATTGCCAAAAATAAAAAATAGTTATTTTACATGTTTTTAGATATTTCTATTTATATATTCTTAAATTTTTCTGTATAGATAATTCATGTATTTCTTCACAACAGCTGTGGCATGAAGAAAGGACTGGGAATCAAAGTGGCTTCTTATACAGAGGGAAGCATGCATAACCTAACTGCCAGGTTACAAGAAGCAAGTAAAAACATCATGGTCAACACATCATTGTGCATAAGGACGATCTATGCCAATTCCCATATGCAATTTCTATTGCTTAAAAAAAATCGAAATAGTATATCAGTATGATAAAGGAAAGGTTAGAAATCATTATCATTTCTAATATAATCTGAAACTATAAACTTATCTTTATTACTTGTCAAAATTTTAAGAGTAGGGGTGTGTATGTGTATGTGTTTGTGTTTATGTGTGCACTCTTATTTTTTGTTTACCTAGAAAAAATTGAGTATATTCAAAAATTAAATTCAGAGGCTGGAGTGGTGGCTCAATGGTTATGGTGCTCAACTGGTATGCATGAGGATGTGAGTTTGAACCCCAGTACCATACAAAACTAAGTGTCAGAGCAACATAGGCCACATGAAAAACTAAATAAAATTGATTCTCTCTTTCTAAAAATGAAACTTTTATTCAACTGTTCTAAAGGAGTTGACAGAGAAAATTCAATCACATATTTATGACTCATGACAAACTCTAAAATAATAAGTATATGATAATTTGCTATAGATAATCAATCATCATTTCTGAGTCTTTTGAAATAGAGCCATTTTGGTGACACTCTCCACTGGGATTAATGTGCCCTCTCCCTGTGGTAAAGTTGACCAAACTCCCAATACACCATGATGCTCTACAACAAATGATAGGAGGTCACAAGCTTGAGACATTAAAACAGCATTATTTAGTGTGTAAAATGAGGAGGCTAGAAATGACAAATGACAGGAAGGGTTTTAGATCCTGTTCACCTAAAGAGACTATAACCTGTGACAGATTTTCTTCCTTATCACCAAGAAGCATGAGATTTTGAAGCTATTGTCAGGCCACAGACACCTGGGGAACTCAGAGTTGGTCCAAAACTCTAATGTGTAGTATGAACATACTGGCAGTGGAGGAAACTTAAGATCATAGACAGAGATATTAATAAATAATAAAACATAGTTAGATCAAAGCTATTCACAGAGTTTGAATTTGATTTAACCAGGCTAAAGAGAAATGTATTTTTAGTGGCACAGATAAATCATGTGTCTCTTAACAATAGCTGTAGCGTGAAAAAAGAGCTGGAAATCAAAGTGGCTTCTAATACAGAGGGCGGCATGAATAACCTAACCGACCAGGGTCTCAGGGAAGAAAGTTAAACCATCATGGTTAAAATGTCATTGCTTCATAAAAAGGTTCGTGCCATTTCCCACATGCTGGAATAGTGAAAAGCTTTATCCCTTTCTTCAAACCTCCAAAATTAGAATATATACTTGGTTTATCCTAAGTTGAATCTCAGGCAAGAAATGCATAAGTTATGGTCTTGGTCTTCAGAACAGAATCACAGCACTGTCTCTTCAACTTTGAAAAAGAATTGTGCAACTATCCATTATTCTAAAACATTTTTAAAAAACAGAAACTAATGTCATGATAAAATAGGACCAGAATCACTTACTAAAATTTTTTTTAAAAAATTTTAAAAAATTAAAAAAAACAGGAGCTCTGAGTAAAGAGTGGCTTGACGTAAAGTCAGAAGACTTGGATTTGGATACATGAGATTGCACTTCTTGATAGCTAAGCAAATTGGAGCAGGCCTAATGTCTTTCTCAGTATTTTTCCTTCTCCAGAACAAGTGGTAATTTCAATGCACCTACTGTAAAGGAATATTTTAGAATCAAAAGAGATAATGCATGTGATAACATCTAAAACATGTCTACTACAGAATTATAGTTATTTTTCTGGGTATTGTCTTAATCTGGCCACATTCAGAGAGTAGAGGAATGCAAATATCAAGTTTCTTTAAAAAGTTTCTTCTTATAAGTATGATAATATAGGAGGAGTCAAAATGAATTAGAATATTGGATGATTCCATTGAATTTCTGGAGAACTGGTCTTGACCATGGAGGAAGAGAATCACCTCAAATATATGAATGGAAACAAATGGATGATAGAGATACGGGTCAACTATGTAAGAGAAGAATATGCCCAAGACTTTCATGATACAAAACAAAATCCTCAAAATTTAAGGAGGGTGTTTAAAACATATGATACCAAATAGATATTTGTATATTCTAATTTATTAGCATTTAAAATTTTCTTTCAGTTGTTGAGGATCTTTCATAGAGGTTTCTAATCAGTAATTCTAAATGAAGAGAGAGTAATGCAATCATAGGTCATGTGCTTCTTCAAATCTTGAAGAAAATGTGTGTGTGTGTGTGTGTGTGTGTGTGTTTGTGCACATGTAGATAGATAAGTAGATATAGAACTATCTTAAGATGTACTGATATTGTAAGGAATAATATGCTTAAAATCTTAAATAAGTATGCTAGTTTTTAGGCATATAATGATTAATCATGACTATTCAGTTGCAAGTGACAAAAGCCCAACTCAAAATTTGTTATGCACAAAGGGGAAAAGATTGTCAGGGGCTCTAAGAGACATTATAAAGAAAACCAAGATGGTAGTGCTGGCTTTAGGTAATGGAGGATATAGAGGTGTAAATGATACTATCACTCTCTTTAAGTTCTTTCCTCTAATCCCACCTAGGTTACTGTGCTTTTATATCTCTTTTCACAATTACATAAATCTTATAAGCTGGTCTGGACTTCTTAAACATCATAATACTTCTCATAATCTCCTCCTTCTCAGTGACTTCATCAGTTCTTTTAAAAGGAAAAGTGATAGGTCCAGCCTGGAAGGATTTACGTTTTTTTGTGAATTGTTTTGTATTGGGGGTTTTGTTTGACCAGCCTGGACTAAGGCCTGTGACATGAAGAAGGAACTTGAATTTATAGCCTTATCAATAGCACATAGAAAGGAGAAGCTATAGTTCTTTAAATAAAGTCCAAGTATTTTTTTTTAATTCCAAGAGCACCTAATGCCCACTCTAAGTGCTTTAATTTACAACTTATATTTTTTTAGACATCTGTATTGAGAGAGGGAACACAGCATCTCTTCATTGATGATATTGGAATGTTTTCATTCCTTAGGTTGGTCATTCCTGAAGTGTAATATCTGGTTAGAAAGTCAGAATCAACTGTCACCAGCCATGAACTGTTGAGACAGGAGCCTCTGTTGGGACTTTGTAATATGGTCAAATCTGGAATAAGCATGTGATTTTGAAGTTGGGAAAATCAATCAATCCTTTTTATCCATAATGGGATTCAGCAGTCAATACTCTGCTGAAGTATTGACTCCTTTTTCACTGTATGGAGAGCTCTGACCCTGCCCTGAATAGCAGTACTTCAGGCACCAGGAAGACATGGCTCACCTCACAGTATACAAAGCCCATGGTGAAAGACCAGCATGGCCCAAAGAAGTATTTTAGAAAGTTATTTTTTTTATTAGCAAACATTCAGATCTCATTCGCAATATACTATTAGAAGTGTCAAATGAAGATGAACACCATAAAAATATAGTGTTAAAAAGACATTAAAAAATGACAATCAAATAGCCAACAGGCAAATGAAATAATGCTCAACATTACTAATGAACAGGAAAATGCAAATTAAAATCACAATGATATATCATCTCACATCTTGTTAGAATAGCTCTTATCAAAAAGACAATAGGTAGCAAGAGTGAGTGGGAATGTAGAGAAAAGGGAAAACTTGTATACTGTTAATGAAATGTCGATTGCTCTAGCTACTATGGAAAAGAGATTAAATTCCTTAAAAAATTAAAACAGCAGAACTACCAAATGCTTCAGAATCCTGATACTGGGTATATAAACAAAGAAATTATATCAAAATATCAAAAAGATATCTGAATTCCTTTGTTTTCCTGCAGTATAGGGAATAAATCTAAATGTCTATCAGTAGGTAAAGTGATAAATACAATGTAGTTTATATACACCCAATGGAATACCATTCAACCTTAAAAGTAAGGAAAGGCTATTATTTTCAACAACATAGATGAAAGTGGAAGACATTATATTAAGCAAAATAACCCAGAGGCAGAAAGACAAATACTGCATGATATCACTTACATGTGAAATCTAAACATTTGAACTCATAAAGGCAGAGAGAAGGGTCTGGAGATGGGGGCACATTGAGATATGTGCTACTATGCACAGCCACTTGCCTTTCTATATCAGCAAAAAAGAAGGAGAATAAATATCTTTCCAAGTGCATTTATTTTATGTTCTTCATTAATGTTGTAGAGCTTTTGAATGTTGAATAAGAGGAATTTCAGTTATATTTAAGGGACTCTCCAAATGGAGTATATGTTTTCCTTATGACATTAAACACTATAACTCAATCTCTGGTGCTCACCCCACTGTCATTTACAGATTTGGAGGATATGTTAGTCAAAGGATACAAAGTTTGAGTTAGGAGGAATGAATTCAAGAGATCTCCTATACAACATGGTGACTACAGTTAAAAATAATGCATTGTATACTTGAAATTAGTGAGAGTAAAATTTAAGTGTCTTCACATGATAAGAAAAGGCACATGAAATAATGCCTATGCATATAAGTTTGATTTAGTCATTCCATAATGAATACATATTACAGAACATAGTTTTTATATCCCAAATACACACAATTTTTGTCAATTAAAAATAAATTTTAAAAGAATCATTGAAACAAAAAATATGTCACATAAACTTAACCACAGTGTCAATTCATTAGAAGGAGATGGGTGCTGCTCACAAATGAGGAACAGGAAAAAAAAGTTCATTTTGCCCCAAGAATTGAGGTGACAGCAAAGAATAAATTGCTTCAACAGCAGACTCCTATGGGAACAAATCATTGGTCTGATTCATATCCCTAATTCCCTAATTTAGTTGTTAAGTCAATTTATGTTGAGAGGCAGTATATCATAGGGTTTAAAGCCAATGCTCTCACATCAGGCAGATCTGGGTTTGAATTCCATCAGCACTTAAATACTGGCTCCTTGGTCTTGGGGCACTCTCTTCAACTGGAAAGTAGGGATGATCATAGCATCTATTTTATTGGGTTGTTGTGGAACACAGAGAACTTATACATACACTGTCAAAAATAGAAGTAGTAGTAAGTGCAGGATTCCAAAGGTAAAGTCCATGTGGCCAAGAAAGGCACCTTAACTAATGGAACAGTCCAGATACCCTGAAGGAAACGTAATTTCCCCAAATACTATTAGAGTACATCAGTAGAAGAAGGGGGATTAAAGCTGGGGAGACAAAGCATAAACAATATCCACAACAATTACCAAGCCAGGGAATTTAAAATTATGTTTGACTTGCTGACATACTTTTATCAGATATGAGCTGCAAAAGGTCAGTAGCTAGGTTTCACCTAGCTGCTCCACCTGGAGCAGTCCCATCTACCAGATGTTTCAGGAGCCTCTTGGGACCTGTTTGAATCCCACTGCCAGGCTTTCAGGAGATGACTGGTTGGACCTCTGTCCAGAGCAGCCTGTGCTCAGTACCAACTACAGAAAGTTCTCTGGACAAACCAGGTTCAGATCTGCAACTGTGAGCCTGGAAACAAAGGGTAAGCAACACACAGGACCCAGGAAGAAACAGCATCTGGAAGAAGGTGATCATCAAAGAGTGGGTGACTGATCTGACCCTTTGTCTTACAAGGAAAAAACCATCTGGAGAACTGCCTACCTTCCCCACAGAAATCTCAATTCAGAAATCCAGAAGAAGCTCTTCAAAACTGAAAAATTAAACTAGGAGAGGTACAGCTCAAACCCAAAACTCCCCTAAAAAGGATGCCATGGATAGAGACCAAGATGAAAACCTTGAAAATATTATCAATGATCTGATTACTAAAAGGAACAATGAGCTAAAGGAAGATATAATGAAGGGACTAAGTGAGAAAACTCAAGAGATGAAAAATACTACTATCAAAGAAATAAACATACTCTAAAAGGAAGTAATAGAGCTAAAATCTGCAGTCAATGACATTAGAGGAACCATGGAAGAATTTAATAATAGACTAACTTCTAAGGAAACAGAACCTCAGCTCTTGAAGAGACAACTTCTGACAATGAGGACAGGCTGAGCAAGGTTGAGTGCACTGATGACAAAAAAGACAAACATCTCACAGAACATGAAAAGAATTTTAAAATCTCTGGGATGAAATCAGAAGAAACAATCTAACAGTAATTGGTATACAGGAAGAAATAGAAACACAAACAAATGGGATAAGCAACATTCTCAAGGAAATTGCTAAAGAAAATTTTGCCCGTATAAAAATAGAGTCAGATATACTCATCCAGGAAGCTTATAGGACACCCAATAGGCCTAATCAAATGAGAAGCTCACCAAGCCACATCATATTAGAAATGTACAACAGGGAAATCAAAGAAAGAATATTGAAAGTGTCAAGGGAGAAATACTAAATCACATTCAGGCAAACCAATAAGAATCACATCTGACTTATCAGCTCAGACTCTAGAACTGAGAAGATCATGGAAACAGATTTTTCAACACCTGAATGAACACAACATGCAGCCCAGAATACTATACCCATCAAAACTCACCTTTAAATTTGAGGGGGAAATAAGAACTTTTCAAGATAAGAACAAACTTGCAGAACAGAAAGCCAGTATTACAAAGAATCCTCAAAGATAAAATTCAGAAAGAAGAACAAGCTAACATTACTGAAAAACCACAGAGGAGATTCAATAAAGGTACACCCTATCAGTAAACAACTAAGACAGCACATAACTTACTAATAAAACACAATGAATATGAACCACAACCACATAACTATTCTAATACCAAATGAGAATGATCTCAATGCACCAATCAAGGCACAGACTAGCAGACTGGATCAAACAAATAAAATCCAACAGTATGCTGCTTATAGTAAACTCACCTCACACCTGCAGATCAAGGGTGAAAGGACTGAAAAAAAATCTACCAGGCCTAATTCTCAAGAAAGCAAGCTAGACTTGAAATACTTATATCCAACAAGGTGAATTTCAAACATAAATTAATCAAAAGTGATAAAGAAGGCAACTATGTCTAATAAAGGGAAAAATACAACAGGAAGTAATAACCACAGTAAATATATACTCTCCAAACACCAACTATGTGGAAAAATTGCTCCAAGATATAAAACCACTTGTGGACCTCAACATGATAGTACTGGAAGACTTTAACACTCTTCTACCACCAATACAGAGATCACCAAACCAAAAGAAAGAAAGAAAGAAAGAAAGAAAGAAAGAAAGAAAGAAAGAAAGAAAGAAAACACAACAAGGAAGTCTTCAGTCTAAACAATACCATGAATCAAATAGACTTAACAGACATCTACAGAATATTCCACCTCAAATTGGCAGAGTATACCTACTTCTCAGCAGTACATGGATCCTTCTCCAAAATAGATCATATTCTAATTCACAAAGGAAATGTCAGCAAACATAAAAGAGTAGATATTATTTCATGTATGCTATCAAATTATGATTACATGACCCTAATAATTAATAACAAAAGTCATAGCACAAACACACAAATATGTGGAGATTGAATAACACCCTATTAAATGAAGAATGGATCCAAGAAGACTTGAGGACAGTAATTAAGGAATTCTTAGAAGAGAAGAGAATGAAGACACAACATATTGAAACCTCTGGGACAGTATGAAAGCACTCTTAAGGGGAAAATTTATTGTACTGCGTGTCCACATTAAGAATCAGAAGATGGGGCTGGAGTGGTGGCTTGGTGGTTACAGCACTTGCCCAGCATGCACAAATATACGGGTTCAAAACCCAGCACCCATGTACACAACTAAGTGTCAGAGCAACGGAAGCTATGTGAAAAAAAACTCAATAAAAATTGATTCTCTCTCTCTCTCTCTCTGTCCTTTTCTCTTAAAAAAAAAAAAGGAAAAGAATCAAGAGAGATCCATAACAAATAAGCTTATGCTCCAACTCAAATCTCTACAAAAGGAAGAACAGTCTAATCCCAAAGGCAGTAGAAGACAGGAAATATTTAAGATCAAAGCTGAAATCCAAGAAATTGAGAACAAAAAACAATAAAAAGAATTGACAAAACAAGAGCTGGTTCTTCAAAGATAAATAAATAAATAAAATTGACAAACCCCTAGCTAATCTAACTAAAAGAAGGAGAGATCAAAGGAAATCAACAAAATCATCAACAAAAAGCAGGTGATTACCACTGACCCCATTGAAATCAAAGAGTTTATCAGAACATATTTTACAAAACCATATTCCTCTAAATCTAAATCAGATAATCTGGATGACATGGAAAGATTTCTAGATGCATACAACATCCCCAAATTGACACAGGATGACATTGAAATCCTAAATAGCCCAATAACAGACACTGAAATCCATACAGCAATTAAAAGTCTTCCAAGGACGAAAAGCCCAGCACCTGATGGATTCTCTGCACAGTTTTACCACACCTTTGAAGAAGAGCTAACACCTCTCCTTATGAAACTATTTCAAGAAATTGCAAAATGGGAAACTCTCCCAAACACTTTTATGAAGCAAACATAACTCTGATATCAAAACCCAACAAAGACACATCGAAAAAAGAAAACTACAGGCCAATATCCCTCATGAATATTGATACAAAAATCCTTATTAAGGTTCTTGCAAACCACATTCTAAAACACATCAAGAAAATAATTATTCATGATCAAGTGGGCTTCAATCTAGGTATGTAAGTTAGGTTCAACATATGCAAATCAAAAAATGTGATTCATCACTTAAACAGAATTAAAGACAAAAACCATATGATCATCTCAATAGATGCAGAAAAGGCCTTTGATATAATAAAACACACATTTATGAAAATATTCTAGAGAAAATAGGGATCAAATGAATTTATCTTAACTTTGTGAAGGCCATATAAGCCAAACCCTCAGCTAGTATAATACTAAATGGAGAAAAGTTGCAAGCATTTCCACTGACCATGGGAATAAGACATGGTTGCCCACTCTCACCACTTTTATTCGATGTAGTCCTTGTGATCCTAACTGGAGCAATCAGGCAAGAGGAGGAAATGAAAGTGATAAGAATAGGAAGGGAGGAAGTCAAACTATCGCTTTTTTGCTGATGATATGATCCTATATCTGGAAGATCAAAAAAACCACCAGAAAACTGCTAGAGCTAATAAGAAGATTTGGCAAAGTAGCAGCTTATAAGATCAACACCCATATATCAATAACTTTCCTATACACCAACAATGTTGGGGCAGAAGAAGAAATTAGGAAATTGGTCCTATTCACGATATCTTCTAAAAGGATAAAATACTTGGGAATTAATCTAACAAGAGAAGTAAAAGACCTCTACAAGGAAAATTATTGAAGACTGAAAATGGAAATTGTGGAATACCCGAGAAGATGGAAAGATGTTCCATGTTCATGGTTAGGCAGAATTAATATAATTAAAATGGCCATTCTGCCAAAAGTGCTGTACAGATTAAATACAATCCCATCAAGATCCAATATCATTCTTTGCAGATACAGAAAAAGCAATTCTTAAATTCACATGGAACAAGAAACCCAAAATAGCCAAACATTATTAAGTAAGGAAGACAAAACAGGTGGTTTTGCAATACCAGATCTAAAATTATACTATACAGCTGTACCATTAAAAACAGCATGGTACTAATATCAAAATAGGAATGAAGACCAATGGAATAGAATAAAAGACTGTGAGACAAACCCACAAATCTTTAAACATATGATCTTTGACAAAGAGGGTCAAAATATAACATGGAGTAAAGACAGCCTTTTCAACAAATGGTGCTGGACAAAATGGACAGCCACTTGCAGAAAATTGAAATTAGATCCTTTTCTCTCACCTTGCACAAAAATCAAATCTAAAAGGATCAAGGAATTAGGAATTAAATCAGCTACCATACAAATGCTGGAAGAAAAATTGGGACTAACACACCAGAATATGGGATTGGCAATGACTTCCTCAACAAGACCCCTAAAGTGAAAGAATTCAGTAAAAAATCAATGAGTGGGATGCCATTAAACTAAAAAGTTTCTGTACAGCCACAGAAATAGTCAACAGTCAAGAGACAACCAACAGAATGTGAGAGAATCACAGCCTGTGATCCTCTGATAGATTATTAATATCCAAAATTTTAAAAGAACTCAAAAACTCAATAACAAAAATGCAAACAATCCAATCATTAAATGGGCCAAAGAACTAAACAGAAACTTCTCAACAGAGGACATTCAGAAAGTCAAAATGAATACTTGAGAAAGTGTTCTAAATCACTGGTAATCAGAGAAATGCAAATCAAAATTACATTAAGATTTCACCTCACTCCAGTCAGACTGGCAAAGATGAAGAATATAAATAATAAAATATGCTGGAGAGGTTGTGGGGAAATAGGAACACTAATACACTGTTGGTATTCCAAACTGGTCCAGCCACCCTGGAAAGCAGTGTGGAGACTCCTCAAAAAATTAGGGTTGGATATACCATATGACCCGTCTATGTGTCTTCTTGGTATTTTCCCGGAGGAGTTAGAATCAGCACATTACAGAGAAACAGCAAAATCTGTGTACATATCAGCTCAATTTATAATGGCTAAATTATGGAACCAATCCAGATGCCCATCACTGGATGAATGGATCCAAAAGCTCTGGTATACATATATACAATGGAGTTCTACTTAGTGATTGGAAACAATGATATTGAATCCGTGGAAAGCAAATTGACAGCAATGGAAGAAATCATGCTGAGTGAAGTTAGGGAAATCCAGAGTCAAGGGCCAAATGGTTTCCTTTATTTGTAGAAGCTGGACCTCCATCCAGGCTTTAGAGTAAGGTAGACAAACTCATATATTAGATCCATAGAACGAAAGTGCAAAATGTTAATATTGATGAGATACAGTTGCAAAATACTTCATAAGATATTTGAACAAGCTTTCTTGCATATCTGTACAAAAACCTAAATGTTTAATGTTATTGTCAAATATTTTGAAGAATAACAAGGGATGATAGAAAGAGAAGAGAAGGGGAAATGTTGGAAAAGAGATAAAACAAGGTACATTCCAAGTAGTTATAAGTGTTACTGTATACACTATAATCCTACATATATAAAAATTGTTCTTCATAGGTATAAGAATTATTTCACTATATTTGGATTTTTTATGAACAATATAGGACCCAGAAGAAATACAAGGGATCAGGGGACAGGAGGAAGGAGGTAGAGGGGTATGAGGTGTGAATACTGAACAAATCATATTGCTGATTTGTGTGCATCTAGGAATATGTGACATCTAATTCCATCATTATGTAAAACTATAAAACACTAATAAAAATAAATAAATAAAAGAAAAACTGACACAAATTAAATAAGAATGCAAGTGGGTGGAGCTATGTGCTGAGCACATTCTAGAGAAGAGATTTGGAAGAAATGGTACTTCACACTGATAGAATTAAAATGATCACAATTTACATATAAAATTTTTACCTTAGACTTCCATGCTCAAGACAGTTTGCAAGTTTTTCTGCACTGTTCCTTCTTCTAATGGATAAGAGTCAAACCAAGGTAAGTAGAACACCATGTATATATGTGTCCACATTATCATTCAATTATTGCTTGGAAGGAGTCACCGCTGGGAGAATTTACAACATTCACTCTCCAGTTGCTTTTTGTAATTCTGCTGGGATAAGACAGTAGACATTCCATCCTTAAGATAGGGCTCCCTGAGGTTTCCTTCAAGCAAATACTAGAACAAGGAGGCAACAGTGTCCATGGGGCAACACATTCTAATTATGTCTGTGTGGACCAAGTTAAAGTACAGCATTAGAGATGGCACACAAACATGTAATCAGTCAATAAAACTGTTCATGAATTGTGGTAAATGTGGTTTAATTTCTATTCAATATTATGAGGTTATGATTGTTTTTCTGATAGACTAAGAAATAAATGTACACTGCATGTTTTACATACCCTCCAATGAGCCAGAAAACGTTTTGACTATGAAGTCCAAGCAGATGATAACTATTAAAGAGGGTTGGGGGATTGGGGAGCACATTCAGAGATAAAGGTGGTGATGATGGGTTTCAGTATGCAGCCTCCGAGTAGGAGGTAACCCAGAGTGGCTGGATGTCTGATTTTCCCTGTGTTTTCAATGTGAGATTATTAAAACAAAACAAAACAGAGCAGCCAAAACACATCTGTGGGCTGCCAATATCATGCATTAGTTTTAACTTTTCGAAGTAATAGGGTGAAGAACAAACTTAAGCTTTTAACATCAAAGTGTTTGAGTTCCCCCTCTCCTTTCTAACTGAGTGATGTTTGAAAGCTACTAAATTTCTTGGAATTTCAATTGCCTCAGTTGTTATAAAAATATAATATCTACCTCCTGGAGTTTTGAGAAAAATTGAGATAATATACTAATAGTTCATAAATAGTGACAATAATGATGCTGCTGATGATAATGACTAACCGAAGTAACTTCCATATTATTTATATCCTGGGGCTGGAGCAATGGCTTGGCGGTTACAGTTTGCCTTGCATGTATGAGTATGTGGGTTCTAACCACAGCACCATGCACACACCAATGTGTTGAATCAACGAAAGCCACATGAAAAGCTAAATGAAACTGATTCTCTCCCTCTCTCTCTCTCTCTCTCTCTGCCCTCTCTCTATATATACACACATATGTATGATTTATAACCTGATTCCAACAGTCCTGGGAATGTCAAACCCATCAACTAGGTGTTCTAGTCTTTAAAGAAATACTATTTAATATATACTCCATGAAAAACATTGTAACAAATCTCGTTTGTGCATAACTGAGTCCTCCTAACCTTATAAGTAAGATACTATTATTAAAATGTCATTTTAAATGTGTAAATCAAGGCAAAAACAAAATCAGGACAAGACTATTTACACAAGTCACAAGATAAGTGGAGGAAGAAAATTCAAACCATATGTGACTGATTCTAGAACAGTGCTCCTAAACACAGCCTTATTCATAAAGTGTTCATGTATTTCAGTTTCTCGGAGACAAAGGAGAGATGTAAGTTAGACTATACAAAAGGGAAGGAGATGGAGAGTGGTTGTCTAGAGTGAGCGAGGCACTGGGTTCAAACCCCAGAAACATCAATTAAAAAAAAAAATTACAAAAAGATGTGGGGAAGGATAACAGAAAGTGGCAGATAAAAAGCTACTCGTGTGAAGGAACTTTTTGCTATTCCTATACTTCTGGCAAGCATTATAATATAGTCACTATACAAATGGACTAGTTGTTTTCAATATTCAAGCTAAAAGTTTAAACTCCCTGTTGAAGATAACACATTTTTTAAGTCTTTGTTGAAACTTATGTTTGAATCTGTCCTAAAACTCATAAGAATATTTTCTTTTTTTTTTTCAAAAAAAATATAGCCATCTCATTCAGCAGATATATTTATCAAATAAAGACCTACTAAGATCACAAGTCAGAGCATGGTTGTGGAAGTGAAGAATAGCAAAGCAACAGAAGACACAGTCAGACGGAATATATGGTGACACAGCACACACTTTCCTTGGTTGCATGTCGCTCATTGGTGTGTGAACATTAGAAAGCTAAACTCATGTGTTCTGAATTCCTTCAAGAAGCTGGCAAGATGAAGTTTAGCTCTGGGAGTGACTTAATTCAGAACAGTGAGCAGACCTGGGGGAAGTGACGGTCACTGAGAGGAGGTTTTGACGGATGTCTCAGCTCCAGGTGTGAGGCACTCAGGGGTGCCCAGGGCTTCAGAAACAGAATTGGGCCAGGAATACAGCTGCAGGCACTCCATGGGCATTCCTGAGGAGACTACTGAGTAGGAATGGAGAAAGAACCAGAACCTGGGAAAGCTGAAGGGCGAGGCTAAGAACAACATTTGCATTTTTCCCTTGTAACTACTGGAGACAGAGAAGGCAGCACACAGTGTTTCCTGTATAAAATTCACTCCTGTTCCAAGAACAAATACCATATTTAGGGAACTTAAGGAGAACCAAGAGGACTTCCTGTCCCTATCTCCACCCCGTATCTGCTATGATATCTAAACCTCTTACTATTGTGTTTGTTATTATAAGCTAATATTTAGCAAGAAGACTTAAAGTGGAAAATGCTATTCTAGGGGCAGTATGTTTTTTATTTCAAAATGTTATAGCAGCCCCTTGAAGTACTCGTGATTACCTCTGGTTTAAGTGAGAACATGGTGGGTGGGAAATACTATGATTTACTTACCCAACCAACAAGTAGCAGATCTCACAGTCAAATCCAGAACAGTAGGACTTCAAAATTCCTGTCATTTCTACTCCTTTATGCTGTACTTACCACTTTTTTATTTTAAGACCAGGGAAATGTCCCTTATAAAACTGATTTATTCCCAGAGACAGTTGTAAGGCCATGTTGTAGAAAAAACACTGGACTGTCAGGGATGGGGCATGAATTTTTTCCCCTTTTTTAGGTGTGGGATGTTGAGTGTCAGTTACTCCTATACAAAAGGAGAGACTGAAGTAAATAACTTATCCCTGCTCTGACTTCTGTGTCTCCAGGTTTCTTCTACGGAGTATAAGAGTAAATAGGAGGCATCACACCAACAGGTGAAAAATAAGAAAATTCATTAATAAAAAAAAAGCCACACTGTTTTCTTACTGAATCTTAAGGATGCCACATATCACTCTAGGCATCACAAAATATCATCTCTTTTTGATCCCACAGATTTCATGTGCAGCAACCACTATTTAGCCCATGTTAAGTACTGGTAATTGTTTATAATGCCAGTAAGGAAAATGACTCTGAAAATTACCTTTCTCCAGAGCCCCAGTGGATAGAAGTAGGGCTCAAGTCTTGGCCTTTCTGATTTCAAATTCCATTATTTTCAATACCAAGAGATAACCTTCAATGACTACATGCAGAAACAATCAGTTATGAACTTTTCAATCAATGGTTTTATTCTGGCAAAAGTACAATACATGTGCTGATAAGAGTACTCAATAATGGAAAAAAAAATCAGTGTTTGCAGAGCTTCACCCACAAATCCAAATAAACAGTAAATTCATACAGGTAACAGTGCACAGCTTTTTCATCAGTGATTTGTAATTATCTGGATTTTGTAGATTTCACTGGGTAAGGGGGTTGGAAAACAAAATGATAGTTAGTCATTAGGAAATCAAGAGTTTCACAGCATGGTTAATAAACTGCCCTAAAATTCCTTCATAAGCAAGCAGAATATAGTTAGTTTAGTTAGTTTGGTGAAGCAACAATCAAAACTTGATTATAGCCTCTTCTTTGAGGCAAAATAAAAGGAGAAACAGGCCACAGATTCAGTGTTGTAGACTCTTCATGTCATCCAGTTGGATTCACAGCTTATTAACAGTGATTCTTTTTTTTTAAATTTTTATTCGATAAACATGGTCTTACAACTTGGAGGGGTTCATTGTCAAACAATCAAGAACAAAACTGTACTCACAGAGCAAGCCAATATTGGAGCCCAACCATGGTTTCCCCCTTTTGGGTTCCCCATGGTTCCATGTTTCACTTTACTTAAAACCCAAAGTGATTTGACTTCTCCTGCAAGTCAGAGGTTCCCCTTGGACTAGATTCACCCTTCCTACCTCCTTCTGGTCACCTTGATTGCTACTTACCTTAATCTCTCCATGATCCCAAATTAGCCTTCAGTGCTGTTTGTTAAATCTGACGTCAGCGAATGTATTAACTCACGAAACAGATCGTTCCATATCTGGATAGATGACTCTGATGAATGAGGAGTTTCACTGAAATGGAACAGAACACCGTTTCTTTCTAATTACCTCTTCTGGGAACATAGAAATTCCTCATTTTCCCCTTGCTTCTTCTTCAGAAATTGTGTTACATTTTTAGTGTTTTTAAAATAATCTTTGAAATTGTAGATATGCTGTCTTATAATTTCTTAGGTTCCTATAGACTCTTATTTTTCATTTTAGATCTAGGACTTGCACAAAAGTAAATTAAGAAAATATTTCTATTATTTGTGTGTTTATTCCCAGTCAGGCTCTTCCAAGCAGTTCACAGGAATTTCCTTATATAATCTTTACAACAAATTTGTGACTTACTGAAATTATTTGCTTTCAGCAGGCAAATAAACTAAGACCTAGGGAGATTAAGTAGTCAGGTCACACACAATTTGATGATGTCTAAATTTGTATAACTCCTCATGTGAGTTTTCTTTGCTCTGTTCTTCCTGTGGAAATGGGAGCCCAACAAGGGTGAAGTTTATGTTTTATTGGTTGCAGTATCCCAATGGTTAATAACATTAAGGTGTAGCTAGCACAGATGCCTATTTAATTGACTTGGACTATATGTTTTCAAGAAATGTTTATTTGAATCCTGTTTTCTATAAAAACTTCTTAAGTCAGTGGATTCAATTTAACCCTTCAGTACTGTTTATTTTAAAGATATTTTTCTTACTTCTTTAATTTTCTTTGCCTTAATTGTTTTCTGTAGCATATTTTGGAATAACAGGAAATATTTGGAACACATATTTACTTTGGTATATTTGGAACATTTTATAAATCCCAGATCATGTAAAGTTTTAACTTCTTTTTATATATTACCTTTGTATACTTGTTATTGTTTATATTCTTTCCCAAAATGGACTATGTTGTAGTCCTGACCTTAAAAAGAAAATGAATTTACTCAAAAACTTCCCTAAAAGGCTTTTACTCCTTGGTATTGCTCAATGAGAATCATTATTCTTTCAGCAAAAGCTTTCATACAGTGATGAAAGCATTATTACCAAATGTAACTGCATTAAAATGTAAAACAAACATTCATGGGCTGGGGATCTGGATCAGCAGATCAGCAGTACAGCACTTGCTTAGCATGCACAAGGCCCCAGGCTCAATCCCCAACACCATAAAATAAATAAATAAATAAATAAAAAACTCATAGTCTCAAGGTAGTCCAAGTAAAAAAAAAGCAGTGTCTACTTTGTTAAGTAATCATTTTATGTAAAATAGGTTTCATAGCAGTTCTGATTTTGGATACTACCTTTTGAAGTAGATAAATTTTAACCATGTGATTTTCCCAATGATACTGCCTGGGATAAAATGTTAGGATAGAACAATTTGAAGTAACCATAATCTGACATCTTCTATACACATTGAGGCTTTAGAGCCAATAACACAATTTCCTTTGTACTAATGATTCTTAAATCAGAAATCTTCATGGAATTTTTTATTTGAATCAAAGCAGTTACCACTCATTAAATTTTGTTTACTTTTTGTTTATTAAGAGTTTAATCAATACCTACAATGTGGCAGTCCATCTTTTAAGTGTGGAAGCCATCAGAAAGGATGAACTTTTTCTTCAAGGAATCTGCAATATAGTGAAGAGACAAGCACAGGAAGAAAGCATTGTAAAAATCATAACAAAGCTATTTATAGGATGGACAAGAACATAAAAGAGATGCCCTTTCATTTGGGCAAGCAGAAGAAGACTTCACAAATACAAGATGGTTCAGGTTAAGTAAACATCATTACTTATAGGCATAAAGGAGCCCAGCGCTTTTGAAGATCAATAAAATAATTTGACAATCTTAGAATGTAAGTAAAGACAATGAAGTCGGAAAACTAGCCTGGGGCCAAATCAAGGAGGAAACAATATCAAAGGAACATATAATTATGCAATATATATGAGCAATAGCGTACAGATGTAGAATTTTGAGCATAGGTATGATATACTTAGACGAACATGCATAACGTAGCATTTATTTCAGAGAAATGACAATTGTGCCCGTGCCAATAAATCAATCCTAGTTCAGATGCAGTGATTTGTGAAGCTTATGGTCTGGTTTTTCCTGGTTCTAAGTTTCATATGTTGCAACCAGCACTAGACTGATGAAAAATCTATTTAGGAGTAAGCAAGACTGTCATTGTAGATGTTATATGGTATTTGTATGTGTTACTTCTTTTGACCTTCCATGAGCACATTCCACTTACATTGTCATTCAGTAGGATTCAATTAGACTATTTCTGAGTTCTGATTCTCAGCTAATGCCTGCAGAAGAAATCAATGATGCCTTGCTATCACATATTCCAGAGCAGAGTACTGACATTTGAAGATAAATAGAGAAATAGACTGCTAATTCTCATCTTGTCCTGCCCAGAATCCTGATTACTATTGGCTTTAAAGATGACCATCGCTGGGCTAGAGCAGTGGCTCAGCAGTTACAGAGCTTGCCTGGCATGTGCGGGTACACGGGTTCAAACCCCAGCACCCGCGTACAAAACTAAGTGTCAGATCAATGAAAGGCATATGAAAAACTCAAGAAAAGTTGATTCTCTCTGACTTGCTCTCTCTCACACTGTTCTTTCTTAAAAAAAAAAAAAAAAAGATGACTATCACCAAACCTCAGGCAGATACATCAGATGTGAAGCACACCAGTGATAATTTAAGACAATATATCTCTCCACATATCAAAAGAACACAATGGATAAATTTGAGAATGTTATAGCTTATGTATAGTTTTATTGATACCCAAGAACTTGAAGTCCCAATTTCAAGGTGAGACCCAGAGGTCATTTGCCAAATGTTCTGTATCATTGTGAGACCCTGCTAAGCCCTAAGCATCTGTGGGTTAGAGGCAGGTGATGTTAAAATCCCTTAAAGTTGCTGCCCAGAAAATGTAGCAAATTTCTTGCTTTTCTTTTTTATTGGTACATAAAAGTCACACAGAATTTTGGGCTTTATTGTGGCATATTCATACATGCATAAACATCATTGATCAATTTCACTCTGCACTGCCTCCCCTTACCTTACCATCCACCCTTCCAAGGATCTTCTTCTACCCTAAAAGTCTTTCTTCCACTTCCATGACATCCTTTATCTTTTTTTAGTTCCCCCAGCTTCCACAAGTGAGAGAAAACATTCAATACTTGTCTTTCTGAGTCTGTCTTATTTCACTTAAACTGGTACTCTTGCACATCCATCCATTTTCCTGCAAATCACATAATTTTGTTCTTCTTTGTGACTAAAACTCCATTGAGTAGATGTACATTTTCTTTATCTAGCCATTTGTTGATGGACACCTAGATTGAATCCACTTCACAATTTGTGTGTGTGTGTGTGTGTGTGTTAGGGATGGGGAAGTAACCCAAGGTTGCTCTACCACTCAGCTACATCCTCATCCTATGTTTTTTTTTTCATTTTTATTTTGAGACAGGGGCTCCCTAAGTTTCTGATGCTGGCTTCAAACTTGCAATCCTCCTGCCTCGGTTCCCAGTTGTGGAATTGCAGTGCCTTCACTGACATAACTTGGAAATTGTGAATTGTATTGCAATAGATACAGCTATGCATGTATCAATAAAGTAACTGGGCAGAAACTTAAAGGGATTTATTTTGCATAAATACAGAGAGGTGTAGCTGGGTCATATGGCAGTTTTAATTTTAGTTGTCTTGAGGAGCCCCTATGCTGATTTAAATAGTGGCTACACTAATTGACATTCCTGTCAACAGTGTATGACAGTCCCTACTGCCATACACCAGGCATTCTTGCTAGCATTTATTCTTATTTGTATTCTTGATGATAGCCATTCTGACTGAAGTGAGATGGAATGCCAATGAATTTTTGATTTGCATTTCCCTGATCATTAAAAATGTAGAGTTTTTTTTTTCATGTAATTGTTGATGATTTGTACTTCTTTTGTGAAGTGTCTGTTCAGCTTATTTGCCCATTTACTGACTTTACTGAGTGGAAGCTTGAGAATCATTTAAGTTACTATTCCTCATGTCATATATTTTTCAGCTTTCTTTACTTCTGTTGGAATCTTGGTGTTTCCTTTTTTCTTTTTATTTACTTATTTTTATTGGTTCTTTTTTAGGTATGCATGGCATAAGATTATATAATGGCATAATTATAAAAGCATGGAGTTATATTTGTTCTAATTCAGTCTCCAGTCCCCTTTCCCTCCTTTCCATCCAACCCATTTGTTTTTACATACATGGCAATAGGATATATTTTGACATACTTTTAAAAACTTGGAGTATACCTTGCTTCAATTCAGTTCCAAGTATTTCCCCTTCTCCTCCCTTACTCCCAATCCCTGTTCTTGTTAGATATACTTAACAATAGGGTAAACTTTGACATTTTTATAAAAGCATGTTGTATAACTTATTCTAATTCAACCTCCAGTATTTCCCCTCCCCCCATCCCCATCTCCTTCTCTTCTATCTGCTCTTGGTCTTTTTGTTACTTACTAATAGTTTTTTTTTTTAATTTAGTGACTCATTGATGTTCATATTCATGAGATTCACTATAATGGTTCATACATGGGAAAGTTGTCTGATTCCTTCCATTAACTTTCCCTATTTCATTAAACCTTCTTCCATGTACTTCCCATTAAAGATTCCTCTGTTCTTTTCTTTATTTGGGGTTACCTTTTACATTTCAGAGAGAACATTTGACCTTTGCTTTTTTGAGACTGGATTATTTCACTTAGCATGATACCCTCCAGTTTCATACATTTGCCAGCAAATGATAATGTCATTCTTCCTGCAGCTGAATAGTACTCCATTATTTGTATATTCCACATTTTCCTAATCCATTCATCTGTTGAAGGACATTTTGGTTGGCTCCATAGCTTAGCTATTGCAAATTGTGTTGCTGTGAACATTAATGTGGCTGCATCACCATAGCATACTACTTTTAGGTCTGAGGAGTGGGATAACTGGGTCAAACGGTGAATCCATTCCTATTTTTTTGAGGAATCTTTAAATCAGCTTTCCAGAGTGGTTGTATCAGTTTGCAATCCTACCAAAAATGTATAGGTGTACCCCTTTCCCCAAATTCACCACCAACAAGTATTGTTGTTCATATTCTTAACTACTGCCATTGTAACTGGAGTAAGGTGAAATATCAGTGTTGTTTTAATTTTTGTTTCTCTAATTGCTAGAGATGTTGTGCATTTTTTCATGTACTTGTTAACCATTTGTATTTTCTTTTCATTTGAGAAGTGTCTATTTTGTTCTTTGACCCTCAAAGTGCAAAAAGTAAAACAAAAAATCAATAAATGGGATGGATGGCATCAAATTGAAAAGATTCCTCACATCAAAGGAAGCAATTAAGAGCATGAAGAGAGATCCTACAGAATAGGAAAAGAACATTAGCCTCCTGTACCTTAGACAGGGCATTAATATCCAGGATATACAAAAGACTCAAAAATTACCCCCCAAAATAATAATGACCCAATCAATAAATGCAAATCTTGGCTTCTTACACACTCACTTTAAAATATCTGTATTTTTAAAATTGTAGTTAAATATTATAAGAATATACACACTATTGGTACTAAGTAAAATAGTAATTTTTAATGAATTCCTGTTGGATATATCTTCCAACAACTTCTTCTCTTAGATTGAGGAAGGGTAGACTGAGAGATAGATACATAGATACACAGGTGGAAAGAATGAAAAGAAAATAGCATGTGAACAGATGTAGATGCATCGTTTTCATGTATGGGTTTTATTTTATTGAAAGAGACTCATCAACACAGACCATACATATTACATTCACATTTTCTTTTTTCATGTGACATATCTTAACTGGTGTTACAATGTGGTAAACAAAAATAATTAGGTGTTTGTTCTTAAATAAACATCTATGTATACTTTTATATAGCTGGTTATCAAGCATATTTAGGTTGTTTTACTGCTTGTATTCCCAATAAATATTTCCCCCAATTTCTATTCTTTACTTCCTACCCCCAATTATACCCTCCTTCCCAAACTGACAGCTTGATGTGTATTCTGTACTTCTTCTCATATTTATAATCATATACAAATAGCATATTCACACTCTATACATGTTAGCAGTTAAGAAAAAATTGGGTTCACATGCACAAAAAATGTTCATATTCTTTTCTGTTTTTCTCTGCTCAAGAAAACCTTGTGAAAATATCTTCTGAATGGTGACTTAGGCAGAATAGGCATTTCTATTGCTTGACCCCTCACAGTAACATCAATCTGAGCAACTATCCATGCACAAAAATACCTCTACAAAAACAAAGTCAACTGATCCTGATGACCATGGTCAACTGATCCTGATGACCATGGTAGGTTGAAAACACCGTGTCATCCTTTGATAATTGGTTTCAGTTAAATTTTTCCTTATGGTTTGATTTGTATACTGTATATTCTGCAAAGAAACAATTGATTTACTCTGTTTCTTTAAATTTATTGTCAAAATGTTTGATTCAGTTATGTATTTAATAACCATCTCTCTGAATGGCACAAAAGTAAAAACAACTCTGATTCTTAGTGTTTTTCCAATATCTGTGGATTGAATACCCTCAATGGGTAGTTTAGGAAGTGGAGAGAGATACATACATACATACTTTGTTCTCATAATCCTGAACAATCCTGTTTCCAGAACAGTACTGACTGCTTATGATATTTTCTTGAAAACATGTCATCTATGTTTATTTGCTTATTTGTTTTAGAAAACTAGCAAACTAGCTTTGGGTTCACTAACCTCTCTGCCCATTTTACATTTCTTTGTTTTTAATTCCTTACTTTCAAATTTTTCATTTTCAACTACCACTTATTATCTATTCTGATGTATTGTCTTATTCTTCTACTAATTTCTTAAGATGAAGACTAAGATTCAAATGATTAAGCCTTTATCTGTGAAGTCTTTTAAAACTATAAATTATCCTCTAAATACAAGCTTTGATCAATTTCATAAGTTGTTTCATGGTGTATTCTCTTCACTACTTTTTAAGATTTATTTATGTTTTATTAAGGAGGTAAGTCGTACAATCATAAGTGCATATAAAGTAACAATATGATATGCGTTTAATACTAACCTAGTCACACCCACATCACCCACACCTCAGTCTCTTGATTCTTCTATATTTACCCCTATAACAGTTATAAATGTCTATACAGACATTTATAAATATATAGATATGCATATTATAAATATATATGTAAATGAATGTATATATTCATATGATATAATATTATTAATTTTCCAGTATTAAATGACTGAATAAATATTATTTGGTTTCCCAGATGAAGATGGATAAAGAGTATGCTACATTGTTGATTGTCTCTCTAGATCTCTATCTTTCCTGCATTTCCCCACCCCCATCCCTTACCTACATATCTATGGCTCCCATAGATTATGTGTTGGTATGCCATTGGTGTGTCTAGTACATGAACTGGACTATCTTTCACCCAAGACTAGGTTTTGTTCTGGCCTCCACAAATAAGGGAAATCATTTGACCCTTGAGTCTGTGGGTTTGACAAATTTTACTCAGCATGATTTCTTCCATTGCCATCCATTTGCCTTCAAAGGCTGTAATATCATTGCTTCAAGTAGCTGAGTAGAACTTCATTCTACATACATTCCAGAGCTTCTGGATCCATTCATCCAGTGAGGTGAATCAGGGTTGTTTCCATAATTTAGCTACTGTAAATTGAGCTGCTAGGAACATTGAAGTTGCTGTGTCACTATATTGTGCTGATTTTAACTCCTCTGGGAAAATACCCAGAAGAGGGACAGCTGGATCATAAGGTGGATCTATCTCCTCTGCTTTCTGGAGCAGCTGTATCAGTCTGTAGTTCCACCGAAAGTGTGGTAGTGTTCCTATCTCCCCATAACCCCTCTGGCATTTGTTACTATTTATACTCTTCATCTTTGCCAATCTGACTGGAGTGAGGTGAAATCTTTTTTTTTTAATTTTTTTATTTTTGAACAACCATACAAGTTTTTAACATAACGCTATCAAATGAGTATAGATTCTGTATATTACAATTACCCCCAGGAGTGCCCCCCCAATTACCCACCCTTATCCCTCCCTTCCCCTTCCCACGATATCTCTAAAAAAAGGATTATGTTGTATAGCTTTATATCTTATCTGGATTTAACACATGATAATAGCCCAACTTTCTCACTGGCCAGGGTCTAGTCCCAACCTCCACAGATGAGTGGAGACAATCGACCCTTAGTTCTCTGGGTTAAGCTGATTTTACTCAGCATAATTTCTTCCATAGCCATCTATTTACCTTCAAAGGCTGCAATATCATTGTTTCTAATTGCTGTGTAAAATTCCATGGTATAAATGTACCACAGTTTTTGGATCCATTCATCCAGTGAGGGACATCTGGGTTGTTTCCATAGCCTAGCAATAGTAAATTGAAATCTTAATGTACTTTTGATTTGCATTTCTCTGATTACTAGTGATTTAGAACACTTTATAATGTACTCATTGGCTTACTTGATTTCCCCTGTTGGGAAGTTTCTGTTTAGCTCTCTGGTCCATTTATTGATTAGATTGTTTGTGTTCTTGATATTGAGTTTTTTAAGTTCTTTATAAATTTTGAATATTAATCCCCTATCAGAGGAATCACAGGCCACAACTGTCTCACTTTCTGTCATTCTGTAGGTTTTCTCTTTATAGTTTAGACAAATTCCTTGGCTGAGATGAAGATTTTAATTTAATCACAGCTCACTGATTAATTCTTGACTTTAATTCTTTCTCTTTTGGGATCTTGCTGAGAAAGTCATTGCCAACTCCCATATGCTGGAGTGTTGCACCTAATTTTTCTTCTAGCAGTTGTATGGTAGCTGGTTTAATTCCTAGTTCCTTGATCCATTTCAATTTGATTTTTGTGCAAGGTGAAAGATAAGCATCTACATTTCACTTCCTACAAATCACTGCCCAGTTTGTCCAGCACCATTTGTTGAATAGGATGTCTTTCCTCCATGTTATATTTCACCCCCTTTGTCAAATATCAGATGTTTAAAGATTTTCAGGTTTTTCTCAGAGTCTTCTTTTCTATTCCATTGGTATTTATTCCTATTTTGATATCAGTACCATGATGTTTTTGATTCTATAGCTCTATGGTATAATTTTAGATCTGGTATTGAAAAACCACCAGTTTTGTGTTTCTTGCTTAGTAATGTTCTGACTATTGTGGGTTTTTGTTGCTCCATATGAATCTGAGAAGTGCTTTATCTACACGTGTAAAGAATGGCACTGGTATATTGATGGATACTGCATTGAATCTGTACAGTGCTTTTGGCAGAATGGCCATTTTGATTATGTTACTTCTGCATAACCAAGAGCATGGAACATCTCTCCAACTTCTCAGCTCTTCTTCAATTTCTGTCTTCAAAGTTCAATAATTTTCTTTGTGGACACCTATTACTTCCTTTTTAGATTAAATCCCAAATATTTTATTCTTTTTCAGGATATTATGAATGCAACCAATTTCCTGATTTTTGTTTGCTCTATTATTGTTAGTATATAGGAAAGATATTGATTTATGGGTGTTGACCATGTAGGCTCCCACTTGGCTAAATCTTTTCAGAAGCTCAAGCAGTTTTCTGGTGGAGCTTTTTGGGTCTTCCAGATATAGGATCATGTCATCAGCAAAAAATGATAGTTTAATGTCCTCTCTTATTACTCTTATCCTTTGATTTCCTTCTCTTGCCTGATTGCTCTGGCTAGAGTCTCAATGACTATATTGAATAAAAATGGTGAGAGCAAGCACCTTGTCTTGTTCCCAAGTTTAGTAGAAATTCTTTCAACTTTTCTGTTTAGTGTTATACTAGCTGAGGGTTTGTCATAAATCCCTATCTTCTCCAAAGGTTTGAGCATAAATGGTTGTTAGATTTTATCAAAACTCTTTTCTGGGGGCTGGATCAGTGACTCACTGTTACAGCAGTTACATTGCTTACCTGGCATGCATGAGACATAGGTTCAAACCCCAGCATCAGGAATACAACTAAGTGTTGGAGCAATTTGCCCTGCACAAAAATTAAATCAAAATGGATCAAAGACCTAGATATTAAGCCTACAACTTTAAACTTACTAGAAAAAGAAGTAGGGTCTACACTACAGCATATAGGAGTTGGCACCTACTTCCTTAATAGAACTCCTATGGCTCATGCTGTAAAATCAAGAATAAATGAATGGGATGCAATTAAACTAAAAAGGGGGAAAGCTCCCTAGGATACTTGGAGGCGTAGGGAGGGGGATGTAGAGTGGGGAGGGTTTATGAAGAACTCATAGGAGACTGGAGAGTGGGAATAGGGGGGGAAACATCCCAGAAGCTGATGTCATTCCTCCAGGAGATACCCATTTAACACATGAGTTCTTCTGGGGGAAACTACAACAGGTGAAACCCAAGGTGGTCATCCATGTTTTGGCATTACCCCTGGATAACAAAGTATATACACATTGATTACTGTTGGTTTGATAATGTTTCCCCCTCAATTGTATCTCTATATACTTCTAATAAAAAAAAAGAAAGTCACATGGGAAATTAAATAAATTTGGTCCTCTCTGTCTTTCACTGTCCCTCTCAAAAACAAAAAAAAAGGCCTTTTCTGCATGTATTCAGATGATTATATGGTTTTCATCCTTAATTCTGTTTAAGAGATGAATCACATTTATTGATTTGTGTATGTTGAACCAGCTTTGCTTCCCTGGAATGAAGCCCATTTGATATGAAGAATTATCTTCTTGAAGTGTTTCAATATTTTTTGTTTTGTTTCGTTTTGTTTTTATTTTTACATTTTATGTTTTTTGTGTGTGTGAGAGAGAAATAGTGTGATGGAGAAAAAAGGAATTAATTTTTTTAAAGAGAGAAGGACAGTGAGAGAGAGAGAGAAGATGAATCAATTTTTATTGAGTTTTTCACAAGGCTTTCGTTGTTCTGACCCCTAGTTGTGTACATGGGTGCTGGGGTTTGAACCCTCATACTTGCACATGCCGGGCAAGCGCCAAAACAGCTGAGCCACCGCTCCAGCCCCAGAGGAATTAATTTTATTTGGTTTTTTTCATCTGGACTTTGTTTCTCTGACACTTAGTTGTGAACGTTGTGCAGAGGTTTGAATCCTTGATCTATTTTTTAATGCAGTTTGCTAGAACTTCATTAAGGAGTTTTGTGTCAAAGTTTATCAGGGATATTGGTCTGTAGTTTTCTTTTTTGATGGGTTTTAGTATAAGAGTTATGGTTGCCTCATAAAAAGTGTTTGCGAGAGTTCCCGTCTTTTCAATTTCATGGAATAGCTTAATAAGCAGAGGTGTTAACTACTCCTCATATGTGTGGTCAAACTCCGAGGGTAATCTGGCAGGTCTTGGGCTCTTTTTCTTTGGAAGACTTTTAACTGCTATATTGATTTTGTATCTGTTATTGGGCTATTTAGGAATTCAGTATCATCTTGTTTTAATTTGGGATGCTGTATATGTCTGGAAATTTGTCTAGGTCTTCCAGATTATCTAATTTAGAGGAATATAGTTATTCAAATTATATTCTTTTAATCCATTGGATTTCCATGGGGACAGTGGTGTTAGCTCCCTTTTCATTGCTATTTTGTTGATTTGCTTCATTTCCTTCCTTTTTTCATTGAGATTGGCTAGGGATCTGTTAATTTTTAAAATTTTCTTGATTTACCAACTCTGTTTTATATTTTTATTATTATTTTTGTTGTTGTTGTTATTTATATCATTGATTTCAGCTGTGATCTTGATTATTTCCTGCCTTCTGCCGGCTTTGGGGTTAGATTATTCTTCTTTTTGTAGGGATTTGAAGTGGAGCATAAGTTTATTTATTCATGGCCTCTCCTAATTTTTTTTAAGAGAAGGACAGTGAAAGAGAGAGAAAGAATCCATTTTTATTGAGTTTTTCACATGGCTTTAGTTGCTCTGACACTTAGTTGTGTACGTGGGTGCTGGGGGTTTGAACCTGTATAGTCGTGCATGCTGGGCAAGTGCCATAACTAACCACAGAGTCACCGCTCCAGCCCCTCTCTCATTTTTTAATGTAGGCACTCAGTGCTATGAATTTCCCCCTCAAAATGCTTTCATGATGCCCCTTTGGTTTCTGTATGTTGTGTCTTCATTCTCATTTGCTTCCAGATATTTCTTGATTTCTGCTCTCATATCTTTTTGTCCATTCTTCATTTAATAGGGTATTATTCAATCTCCATGTGTACATATGTTTTCTGTTATAATTTTTGCTGTTAATTGCTAGGATCATGGTGTCGTGGTCTGATAGGATGCATGGAATAATTTCTGCTTTTTCATATTTGCTGAGATTTCCTTTGTGAACTGGAACATGATCTATTTTGGCAAAGGATCCCTGGTCTGCTGAAAAGAAGGTGTATTACGCTGATTTGGGGTGGGATATTATATAGATGTCTGTTAAGTCCATTTGATTTATGGAGTTATTGATTTCTTTATTGATTTTTTGTTTTGATGATCTGTCTATTGGTGGTAGAGTAGTATTAAAGTATTTTAGTATTATCATTTTGGAGTTCATAAGTGGTTTTTGTCCTGGAGTATTTTTTCCACATACTTGGGAGCTTAAGGATTTACTATGGCTATATCTGACTGATATAATGTTCCCTTTTTTATGATGTAGTGGCCTTATTTATCTCTTCTGATTAGCTTATGGTTGAAATCTACTCTGTCATATATAAGAATTGCAATACCAGCTTGCTTTCTTGGGCCATTAGCATGGTATATTTTTTTCTATCCGTTCACCCTCAATCTGTGGATGTCTTTCCTCTTGGCAGCATATTGCTGGATTTTTTTTTAAGATAAGGGACAGTGAAAGACAGAGACAGAGAGAGAATCAATTTTATTTAGTTTTTCATGTGGTTTTCATTGCTTGGACACTTGGTTGTGTACATGGCGCTGTGGTTTGAACCCACTTATTCTTGCATGCCTGGTAAATACTGTAACCACTGAGCCATCCCTCCAGCCCCTGGATTTTTCTTTAAGAAAGAGGGGATAGAAAGAGAGAAAGAGAAGCAATCTTTATCTAGTTTTTCATGTTACTTTCATTCCTCAGACACTTTGTTGTATATGTGGTGCTGGGGTATGAACTTGTGTTCTTGTGCTTGCAAAGCAAGCACCATAACCACTGAGCCACTACTCCAGCCCCTGGATTTTGTTTTTTTGATCCAATCTGCTAATCTATGTCTTTTGATTGGTGTGTTGAGACCATTTACATTCAATGTTAGGATGGTTATTTGGTTTTGGTTCATGTTTATCTTGTTTTACTACTAAGTTCTGTGCTGTCTTAGTTTTCTTCTTTTTAAGAGAGAGAGGGACAGTGAGAGAGAGAGAGAGAGAGAAGGAGTGAATCAATTATATTTAGCTTTCATGGATCCTTTATTGCTCCAACACTTCATTGTGCACATGGTACTACAGGGCAAATGCCATAACTGCTGAGCTACTGCTGCAGCCCTCTTTGTTGTCTTTTAATAGCATTACTTTCATTTTTTTAAGACTATGAGGATTGTTTTTGCTTGTTTTTATATCTGGAGTTTATCTCTGAGAATCCTGTGTAATGCTTTTTTTTATGTTCATGAATGCTGCTAGTTTAGTTTTATTGGGAAATGTTCTTATTTCCCCTACAAATTTGAAGCTGAGCTCTGCTGGATATAGTATTCTTGGCTGAAGATTTTGGTCATTCAGAGATTGAAATATCTCCTTCCAAGATCTTCTTGTTTCTAGGATCTGAGTTGAAAAGTCAGGGGTGATCCTTGTTCATTTGCCTCTGAATTTGGTTTGGTGTTTTCTCTTGAAGCTTTTAATATTCCTCCCTTGATTTCCCTGTTAAACATTTTGAATATTATGCTTCTTGGTGAGCTTCTCATTTGATTAGGTTTATTGGGTCTCCTGTGTGCTTCCTGGATGAACATATCTGACTCTATTCTAATAAGGGAAAACTTTTCTTTAACTATTATTTTGAGAGTGTTCTTTATGACATTCATTTGCATTTTGATTTCTTCTTGTATCCCAGTTACTCTTAGTTTCTTTTGATTTCATCCCATTCATTTAAAAAATTCTGCTCATGTTCTGTGAGTTTTTTTCTCCTTTTTGTCATTCATGCACTCAGGCTTACTCAGTCCATACTTGTTGTTGGAAGTTCTTTCTTCAAGAACTTAAGTTCTGTTTTCTGTAGAACTTAGTCTATTATCCTTCAATCTTTCATCTGATGTGATTGACTGAAGATTTTAGCTCTGTTACTTCCTTTTTCAATATGTGTATTTCTTTTTTTTATTAGTTGAATATGGACTTACAATTCAGGGTGAATCATTATTAAACAATCAAGAACAAATGTATATTTACATAGTTAGCCAAGGCTGCTGCCATATCACGGTTGAGTTTTCTCACATAGTCCCACTATTAAATCTTCTTTTAGTTCATTGTTCCTTTTGTAATCAGATCATTGATAATTTTTTCCTGGGTTTTCATTCTGCTCCCTGTCCATGTGCCCCTTGTTAAGGGAGTTGTACATTCGGTGTTAACCTTTTCTAGTTTAATTCCTCACATTTAAAGAACTTCTTCTGGATCTTTGAATTGAAGTTCCCTGTGTGGAAGCATGCCAAGTCTCCAGGTGCTTTTTCCATGCCTATCAAAGGGTCAGGTCAGACACCACATCTCTGATGACCGCCTTATTCCAGAAAGTTTCTTCCTCCTGGAGCCTTGTTTTGCTGCACCTTTTTAATTTAGGCTCCTGGGCATGGATAGGGAATCTGTTGTGGATCCAGGACAGCCTGCTGGATTGCAGAATCACAGCAGCAGGGGTGCATTATTGGGTCTTGGGGCATCAGAGGTTGGTGCAGGTGGGAACAGGGCTGCCTGCACGCCATGATGGGACCTGGGATTCTTAACAGTGGGAAAGAGCCCAATATAACTAGATCTGGTGGTTATGCACTGCAGCTGGGCCACTCTGGGCAAAAGTTCAGGGTGTCCTGGGAGTAATTGCTAGCCCAGGACCAGAAGCCTGGGGTCCTGTGCACTGGTGCCTGGGCTGGGTCAGAAGGCTTCAGGAGGGGTCTACAGGGGTGTCCTGGACAGGTCTATAAACTGGGCCCCAAAGGTCTGGGGACTCACATAGAGGGTGCTGGTCTGGTTGGGTGGCTCTGAGCAGGAGTTCTTGCAGGTGTCCTCAGTGTGCACTTGGTGTGGATATGCTGAGTGGGTGTCTTCACTATTTTTAAAATGTCCAATTTTAGTTTGATTTATTTTTCTGTCCCAATAATTAATGGGATATATTTAAGGGTTTTTTTTTTTTACAGGGAAGAAATTACTTTGAAAAGATTGCTTTTCATTGGTTAATTATACTTGAAAAATATCTACCCCTGATCTCATTCTTGTGCATTTCTTCCCCTATCCCTCTCTCTTTCCTTGTTCTTGTCCTTCTCTCTCCCTCTTAATTGGTAACCTCCCTCCTACTCAGGATAGCATGGCTTTAGAACTTCAATCCCCAAATTTACTTACTTTTTCTTATCTCTTCATGTGCTTCCTGGGGTCCTGTGCACTGGTGCACTTAACCCCATGGACATGCTACTCCATCTGCCTTGTGCATCTCTCTACCAAAATATTTCTGCTAGAAATTGTTCCCAGAGACCATCAAAATAAAGAGAGCTGTGAGGTCCATAGTGCCTTCTGAGTACAGACCACAGCCTTCTTAGAAATCTGTAAATAATAGTTGAATAAGCTCCAGAGATTGACTGATAGTGTTTAAAAGTATTTAATATGTTCAGCAAAATACATACTCTATTTGGAGAATGCCCTAAATATAACTGGAATTTCTCTTATGCAGCAGTCAAAAGTTCTACAATTAATGGAGAACTTACAACAAATGCAATTGGAAAATATTTGTTCACATTCAGTCTTTGTTGATAAAGAAGAAGCAGGTGGCTAGACACAGTGAAACATACCTGAAATCCCTGATCCTTGGGAGGCTGAAGTAGGAAGATTGTAAATTTGAGGTCAACATCTGTGAAATCCTGTCAAAATTTAAAAATTAGAATCAAAAGTGTTAGGGATATATTTCAGTGGTAGATCCCCCTTGAATTCAATCTCCAGTTGTGAACAAACAAAAATAAAAAAAGGAAACAAAAGGGCACATGAATAAATCAATAAATTCATGAACTAGCTGATGCATCATTCATTTTTATTCATTCATCCAGTTTTGCTCACCAAATCAGTAATAACAAACATTCTCATTCAAGTGCTCCAAGGAAAATATAAATAAATTCATAATCAAATAGAAGGAATATGAGAATAATAGCCTGATGAGGAGGAGGTAGGTAGAATAGAGTATCCCATTCTTAAAATATGCAATTCAAAGTGTTCCAAAATCTAGAACTTTTTGAACACCAATCGGATATCACAAATGGAAAATTCCATACTATAAAATGTTGTTTCAAGCACAAAATTACTAAAAATCTGAAATGAAATTACCTTCAGTAGATGTGTATAATGTCTATTTGGAACAAATGAATTTTGTGTTTAAACTAGGGTCCTATCCCCAAAGTTTATTGTTAGGCATAGGCAAATATTTCAAAATCTGTGTAAAATCCTGTTATGGTTTGAATGTGAGGTGTTCACCAACAGCTTATGTGTGACAATTTGGGAAGGCAGAGGTGAAATGCCTGGGTTTTAAAAGCTTAACCAAATCAGTGAGTTTTATAGAGATGAAATGGCAACTGTAGGCTGATAGAATATGGCTGGAGGAGGTGGGTCATTGGGAGTGTGCCTTTGGATATGTGTTCCGGATCTGGTGTAGAGTTTCTCTCTCTACTCTGCTTTCCAATGTGACATCTTAAACTCCCTGCTCCCTGGACTGATGTCTGCCACCATGTTGTACAGCCTCAACTTGAGCCCCAAGGAATGAAGTCAGCCTCCTGTGGACTTAGACCTCTGAACTATGAGCCCCCAAATAAACTTTTCAGGTGATTCTTGTCAGGTGGTTTAGTTGCAGCAGTGAAAAGCCAACTAAAACAGATCAAAATCTGCAACAATTCTCGTACCAAGTATTTTGGATAATGGACACCTAACCTGTGTACTTTTGGGGTCAGAAATACCCTTACCACACATTAAAGTTCTGTTTATATACTTTTTCTGCCACATGTTCGAAGTTTAATTTTCCTTTACTGTGGAATTTAATAATAATGCTTGTGGAGTTGTGCTACAAAGATTCTTATATCAACAATTAGCTACCTGTCCATTTCCACTAAGATATTCTCGGTTGTTTCAACAAGAATAAAAATTGTTGGTCTCATACAAATGACAAAAAAAAAAAAAAACTGGAATGCCATAGAGAGGAGATGGGTAATTAGCTATCACAGTAGCTAAGTCATTCATTTTTTTTACACCAGCTCAAAGTGTGATTTAAATTTATATCATAGCAATATGACACATTATACTAATTATAAGCACTTGAGGGTTACTTATGAAGAGTTAAAACTGGAAATATTAAATTCACAAGATGCCAAGGATCTGCTCATATATAATTACATATATCTCAAAGAACAAGTGATAAATGCCAGTCAAGAGGACTGACAAGGTCCTGCAGCAGGTTGGAGGAGGGAAGGATGAATCTGCAAGAGCTATTCAAGGCTATAGCTGAGTGCCCTTCTCACAAAACACATATTTATCTGTTATCATTTGATAACTGAATTTAGTTATAATGAAATCAATTTCAGTCCTCAGAATAGAACAGAATGAAAACTAGGCATAAATAGCTGGTTGTCCGATAGCTTATGTTAGCCCAGGAGAAAATGGGGACCTTCTTTAAATAGCTCATTTGAATAGTACACAGCCATCACTGGCTACTGACAAAGTAATCATGGTTGAGAGTCACCTTGTGCTCCATATTTCTTTTGAAAAGAGTGTGGAGTCCCCAGACTTTTGAAATACACAAACCAATAAAACCAAAACCAAATAAATTAAAGGACTCCAATAGAGCATTACAAACATATTTATGTTATCACACAAATACAGAATTTTTGGAACTGCAATTACTATTTCTGGTATTTTTTTAAAAGAATATTTTGAAGCTGAAACAAATAAGAGTGATGTATAAAAAAACTGAGTTATTTTCATGTCTATAAAGCATTTGACATAAATCATCATAATTTTCAGGATCTTTAGAGTACATATCTAAGATACCGTGATTCAAAGTATAAGCTGAGTGTCATTCATGAAACTTTTGTTGAGAAACCTGGATGGAAACCCAAGCAATAGATACCTGTCCTGGAGAACAACTGAAACTGAGTCTCAGAGTGCTACTTAATGGCTGACAGAGAGATTCTGGTAAGGTACACTGAGATTGTCACTTATCTTTGAGCCAAGCAAAGGAAAGTAATGTTTTCAAATGTAAACCCGAGATTGAAGCCAGAAGAGCAAATGTCCTGAATTACAGGTTTTGATTACAATCTTGGATTTTCTCAGGATGCATAAACTGTCCAAGCTAAGTTGTAGCAGTGATTTTGAATTATTTGATGATGCTTAATGTTTTTCTCAAGCAATGCAAGGCAAAAACAGCTGTTCTCAGACGAAAAAGGCAACCCTTTTTAAAGAACCAAGTTTAGTATTATAAAAATCCTTCTACCTTTAATTTTAGTTTTCTCATTATTCTAAACACCCATGAAAATATTTAGACTCAAAATGGTACCTGGGTGGAATAGACAACCATTGAGCTGTTCAGAACTGCAGCTACCTATGACCCACTCCCCAGAGATTCTGGCTCAAATAGTCTTGAAAGGCATTTGCACTTCAGGATTTTTTAAAAATTGCTCTCCCAATGAATCTGCATGCAACCAGGTTTGAGAACCAAGCATCTACAGCTAGCTGATCATTAGTCCCCTTCTGCCACTCTTTTAATCCAGGAGCTGTTGACTGTCCAAAGCTAAAATTTAACACTAGCACATGTGATGCTTCCTTTCACAAATAGCTTGGATGCTTTGTGCCAAATCATCTTGGACTTTGAGAATGTGTTGCAAAATAAATTCAGAAAGGCTTCATTCCTATCTGCCTGACCTTTAACTGAGGCAGGATAGAATTCTACCAGGCAGTAGAAGGGCCACTTTTGACACTGTAAAAGGAGATGTCTCACCAGTACCCAAAAGGTTGAAATATGTCCCAAATGACTAATGACCATCTTCCTTTCAATGCTGACTGCTTGAAAAGATTTAAAAGACAGCTAAGGCAGAATGTTTACAGTAATTTAGAGCACCCATTTGAACTGGAGATCAATGGTTGCAGTGTGAATTTGGTGAAAAAATAACAAAAAAGCAAGCTTAACATCTGGCCTGTTTTTCAGAAGCCATAAAATGGAAACATCATTACCAGAAAATATGATAGAGCTTGGCAGGTAAAGAGAGTAGAAAAAATTAATAAAACTGAATGGGAAAAAATAGGAAATGCATCAGAGAACTCTGGAATGATCATGATCATGATCATATTAAAATAACAATAACACCACCATTTGTTAAGTTTTCAATATGTCATGTATTTGTAATATTTATTAAGACATTTACAAATGTATGATATACAAGAGGCAGTGTTCCTGATGTAGAAATGCAGCAGGAAAAGAAGATGAACAAAGTGCTGGACATCACAGATCTTATATTCCACTGAGGGAAAACATCTAATTATTTGCAATCCTTACCATGCAGCTGCTAACCCCAATTTTGTAGGATTTTAAGATTTAAGAAGGTTAATTGATTTATCTATAATTTTTGATTGACTGCCAACTTGGAGAATCCGGCATGGTTCAGAAGAGTTATTAGTCATGACATTAGTCATATATTATGTCTCTTCATTGTAAATGGAAAAAGGGTTGAGGACAGGTACTTTTTCAGACCTAAGAGACCACTTTCTTGAGAACCAGAAGACCTAGATTTGAGTTTTTCTTTTGGCATTGAATTCACACTGTGATCTTGAACAGGTCCGTTCCCTTCTCCGAGTTTTGGTTTTGTACCTCTGAAGTGAGGCATTCTAACTAAATCAGTTGACTTCAAAGTATAGAACTCAGGCAACATTAGCTCCACTTGGGGATTTGTGAGAAATGCAAATAACCATGGTACATCCCGCACTGACTGAATCAGGAACCTTGGGGGGGGTACACCTAGCTATTTGTATTTTAACAATTGCTCTACTTGATTCTAATATACACTGAACTTAACTAACTTAATACACTGATTAAAAGTTTAAAAGCAAATAGACAAGGATTTAATCCAAGCTTCCAACTCACTAAATTGGCAAGTCACTGAACCACTCTGAGCCTCTGTTTCCTTAACTATGAAATGGGAGCAATAATAGCATCTTTCCTAGGGGTTTCTAATAAATGAGATAATGCATACAAAATACACAAAGAAATGACAGCCAAATAAGCATCATCAGTATTATTTTCATCATCTAAACTACTTTAGCACTGACACTCCAAGATTAATCAAAATTGAAGATGACATCAAGAATGCTGGCCCATCAAAAATAGTTCCACGTGGATTAAAAAAATAGCTTACATTTCAACAACTGAAATGCATGCAAAAATTGGCAGATTTCAGGTTTGGATCAATCATGGGACAGGGTAGCAGGCTGGTGTGCTGATTGGCTCAGACCTAACTCATGAGATCCCCACTGCAGTTGCGGAGAGTGCTACCCAGAACCAAGCATGGAAATCTGGGAAGGATAAATGCTCCCGAGGAAAGCTAGGGCTTGTTTTGGAGGCAAAAAAAGCAAAGGTCACCCTTTTACCTTCCTGTCAGTGCTTTTGTGATCTGCATTTAGTCCCTGAATTCAAGGAGTTATTGGACTCCAGATCAGTTTTTCATAAAATGTGACTTATGGATAACCATGTAAGAATCTCCAGCAGTAGCTGTTCAAATGAAGTCTTCTGGACTTCTCCCTAGGGCAGAATCCCTCAAGGTTGGGCCTAGTGAAAAGTGTACTTAATAAATTCCCCAGGAAATTCTTAAAAATACTAAAGTTTAAGAATTTTCAAAACACATAATCATTAAATAAAGATAATAATTCTCCCAGAATAAACCACTGAGTGAATATATTACAACTGTCATTTCTTAGAATTGTCTATAATATAGAAATAATAATCTATGACCTCAGCTACTTCAAAGAGCTCTCTGAGGACCAATAATTTTATTTTAATGTAAAATATTTTCTGAATCTTTAGAACTAGTTGCAAAATAAATTTTGTCAATTTGGCATGCTAATGGTAAAAGAGTGATCTTTTGAGTAGAGACGTAATCTATGCAATTTTAAATTTTTTAAATATTTATTTATTTATTTATTGGTAATGAGGTGGTTGTCCAGGATGCTCCAGGCCTTGCAAATCTAAGGCAAGTGCTGTACCACTGAGCTACATCCCCAGTCCAACATAAGAATTTTCTAAAACCATTATATTAGGTAGGTAGAAAAGTCTTTAAGGGTCTCAGTTGTAGAGCGGGAAAAACCTCCACAGGATTTTAGTGAGAATTAAAATAATTCATGTAACTTGCTCAAAATACTTCGACAGGTATGTTGTTAGGAACTTTTGTATATTTTCTCATTTACTCCACACAAATTGCTTTCCAATACTCTAAATGCGCCCATTTTGCAATTAGTGACCCATGTCTCAGAGTAGTTAATTCACTTTCTCAGGTTCACAGAGCTTATATGATAATTTTATCAAATGTAATTGAAACCCATAAGTATCCAGTGGGTGTTCATTATATGCTATCCACTGATAATCCATGAGATCACAAAGTGCTTTGCTAGTATTGCAATTTAAGGAGGTGATAAGGCCAGTTAGTAGGGCACTCCAATTAGAACGATGGCAAGAAGAATTTATTTATTATTTTTTCATTGTTCATTCAACCAGATTATAAAAGTGAGGCTGAAACTTCTAAATTATAATTTTGACAAAGTGAAAATGAGACTTATTTTATCACAGATTTAGCTTGCTAGGTTGGGGAGTGAAAGTTACTTAAATTACTCTTAAGGGCTAATTTACACAACAGGAGAATTGAGCTCAATATGTTGTTTATTTTTTTGCAGGGGAGTTTGTTTATCCTCAGCTTTATTTTTTTTATCAAGATTTATTTGTGGACTGTTTCCATTTTTTATCAAACTAAAATTAATGACAAGGATATATTTTAAGATTATCAAGTACTTGCTAACCTTTCTGTAACACTGGCTCCAATAGTAGAATTAGGTGTGTGTGTTGCGCGCTGCTCCATGACCCTGTGCCCACTGTGACCTCTCCTGACTTTGCACTCATCTTCTCATAGTGCTCCCTTCAGCTTGCTCAAGCTGTTTCCCCTGCCTAGAATTTTCCTGCCCCTCTGCATACACATCCTCCCCCATTCCCTCCGGGCTCAACTCAAGTCTGGGGTCCTGTAGTCAATATCTAGACTCCTACCCCTCTAAAGTGGTCATGTTTAGATATTTATAACTTACGATTCTTCTTAGCAATTTTTTTGGAATTTAGCTTAAGGACACTGTGAATTGACTAAACAAGCTGTTCTGTTTGCACTGTGTGTTAGAAGATTATTTTAAAAATCTCTGGGCCACTCATAGCAAGAGTAAAGAGCTCTCAGTAAGTCTTTTATGTGAACCACATTTCTCGCTCCATTTCATTTGTAATTGGTTCTCCCTGTCCCCCTCCACCAACGCACACACACACATCTTCCATATCACACAATAATAATCTGCGTTCCATTTTTGTAGCCTTTGTATTTGCATAGTTTTCTGGGGTGTTCAAATTGAATAGAAAGTGGCAAAACAACCCATCTCAAAGTGGCTTATCTAATAAGATATTTAGTATAAGGGAAAAAATCTAGAGACTTTAGCTGAAGTTTGATCCAGATTTTCAAATTGTACTACTCATATTAGAGCTATTTTGTGAATCACCCTTCTTTCTGCTGCCTCAGCTTTATTCTCAGACCTCCCTGAGATTCTGGCCTCTCTCTTTATAGTACCAAACTGGAATGAAGCACCCAACACACTCAAATCACCAATGTACAGGAAGGGGAAAGGCCTCAGATGATTGCTTCCATAAAGAGAGGAGAAGATTTTGTTGTTCTCACCGGGTTGCATGTTTTCCTTTGTGAAAATTATTTAACAACAAAGTTGTGGGAAGTTTTACAATCACTGTGAAAAAAAATTGGTTCAAAATAGGGGAAAGGTGGTTTTAGAAGGCAAATTTGAGTACTTTTTGGAATTAGACTCCCCGGGCCAAAAACTTTGCAAACACACTTCATTTAAGGAGCTTTATACACAATTGTTTCTGTTTCTCTGCAAGCAGATGGCAGGATCTTTAGTAAGGAATTGTTCTTACACTTTCCTTGTGGGTGTCTCTAGGCTGCTGACTGATACCCATCCTACCTGCTACCAATATTGCTGTTGTTCACATGTACTTCATTTTTATATCTGGACTCTGGGCAGCAACTCATCACTACAAAAGGGAAGCTAGAGGAATTATATTCAGGGATTATATTGAGCAAGGTAAAACAATGCTCCATATGATGTTTGTTGCTCAAGGGACATTTGGGTATTTAACATTTTCTGTCTGTCAATTGCTGGTTAGAAGACAAGCAATGCTTTCATTGTACTTTGGAAGAATTGTACCAAGAATATTTTCTTTGCCCACAAAGGGTCATGAAATCAGGGATGTGATATTGTTTGAACCCTACTTATAATAAAAATTATTGGTTGTACTTCTAAAATTCAAATTTAACTAAATATACTGTGATTTCATTTGCTAAATCTGGTAATACTATTTAATAGTCATTCTGCATAGGACACTTTTAATTCAGGAAAACACAAAAATTTTCAAAGATAGTTCCATCTCAAAACATGGCAAAGTTAGCAAATAAAACTACAGCATGCTTAATTAAATTTAAATTTTAGGGAAAAAATAAGATGTTTATTATAAATATAGCTCATGCAATATTTATAATAGTGATGCTAGTGGCATTAAAGCAAACAGTTTAATCAGGTTATGAGCTATGACTGAGGTTTTATATATCTAGTTTTACTAAGTCTAACAGGCTTCAGAATATTTTCGATCTTCATGTGAATCAAATGTGAGATGGAATCCAGTCTCCACTACTTACTAGCTATGTTGTTTTATGTAAATTCCCTAAATACTTTGAGCTTTTGCCTTACTATGTATAAAATAAAATAGAGGAAATGACAGCTTCTACCTCACAGGATAATTGTGAGGATTGAGAGCTCAGGACTCTTGTGTTATATATAAGTTTAATTTGGAGTCAGGCATGCAGTAGGATTTTAATAAACAGTACAGATTATGAAGGTAAGGATATGAAGCTACTCATAAAAGTCGTTTAAATTTTGTAAAATAATTTACTTCCCTTTCTCAATACAAATGAAAAATATGAAGTGCAAAAATCAATGTTTAATGGGGAAACCTTTGACTAGTGCGGTGATTCATTCTGCAGTTTTTGCTGAGGGCTCATTTAATAACGCGGTAAGCATGACCGGCTGCTGGTGACAGGAGCAGAGATGTGTGAGCTGCCTTTGCCCTCATATTGTTTTGGATCATGTTGAATAAATAAGAATGGATCAGACATGTGAAAAATCCAGCCTGTGACTTTGGAGTCTAAAGAGCTCAGTTGGAGAATGAGTTCCTACAGACATTTTAAAAGAATCTCTAGGCTGGGGTGGTGGCCTGGCAGTTATGGTGCTTGCCTAGCATGCACAAGTACACAGGTTCAAACTCCAGCATCGCTTAGACAACGAAATGTCTGAGCAATGAAATCCACGTGAAAAAACTAAATAAAAAAAATCTCTCCAAAACTAAAATTAAACTTTGAGAGAGTATTCTATTAGCGCATTTTATAGGACAAATCATATATGAGCTACTCAAATTTTTTTCTAAAAGAGAGGGAAAAATTTTTCATCTAGATGTAACTTTTCTATCTTCTGGTTGAAAATTTTGCAGATTCCACAAAGAAGTAGCAGTCTATAAGACTGAGTTTCATCTCCTATTAATACAGTGATCATATGAATTTTCAACAAACTGTGACATTTTTAGAAGAGAGAGAGATATTATTGGCATTAGATGGGCATCACAGCTATAGTCTGAGGTTTTCACAGACTAAGTAGGATATGTATTCACTCTACTTACATACCTCCCCTTACAGCCAGTGGATGAAAAGGATTAAGGGCTCCAGGTACAAATATCTATTCTCACCTTGCATAAATATCCAATTCTGATTTCAGTGGATAAAGAAGGGTCAAAGATGCAATTTTATCATAATCTGAGCTATGTCCACCATGTTTTAAATTTGTTTTTAGTGTTTTTCTGGTTGACAGTCACTAAATCATCTTATGATACATTGGGACTGCACATAGAATCTTAGATCATTAGCTCTGAAAACAGCCTAAGAGATCATGTGATTTTTGTATCTTCATTGTTCCCAGTGATGCAGTAGACCAGAGGAAGGCAGCTGGGAGAGACTGAAACAGCACTGGATTCATCAAAAGACTGCATTCAAAACCTTGCTTTTGCTCCAGATGCCAAACTATGGCCTAAGTGATAAAATCCATCCCAACAACCATTTTAGTAAATAATATCTTATTTGCACACAGTCACACCTGTATCTTAGGTTATATCTGTTGCTGTTCTTAAGCTACAATGACAGAGTTCAGTAGTTGTGATGGAATATATAGTCTAAAAAAACTGAGAGGTGCAATATCTGACCCATTATAGTAAATATGTGTAATCCTATTCTCTAACCTAGTGGACAGTCTCTTCTATCTCTCTTTTTTCTAACTTTTTTACATCTTCTTAGCTACTTATCACTGAATGCTTCTTACCAAACAATGGACTTAGTGCCCACATGCTTAGTTTTACTAAATATTCTCAAACCTCTGTTCTGCAGTCAGTCTTTGTTTAACTGTGACTGTAACTAAAATACCCTACAAGAACAATTTAGAGGAGAAAAAGTTTATTTGGGGCTCAGGGTTTCAGAAGTCTCGGTCCATAGATGGCCAACTCCATTGCTCTGGGCCCAAGTGAGGCAGCACATCATGCATTAAGGGTGTGGCCAAAGGAAGCTGCTCCCCTCATGGTATCCAGGAAATAGAGGGGGAAGGGGCTTCAGGGAAGATGCACCCTTCCCAGGCACGCCCCCAGTGACTCACCCACTCTAGCCACACTCCACCTACCTACAGTTACCACCCAGTCAAACAAAGATGACCTGATCAGTCAGCTCTCACAATCTAATTTTCTCACCTCTGAACATTACTGCTTTGATACAGGAGCTTTTGGGGAGCACCTCATATCAAAAAGATAATACCCTGAAGGGCAGAAGTCATGTACATGGTTAACAGTAGATTCAAAAAGCTGATTATGCATGCAGAGTAAAATTAGCCAAACCCATAGAGTCAAGGGTCGAATGTTTTCACTCATTTGTGGAGGCTGGATCTAAACCCAGGCCTGTGTGAAAGGTAGTCAATCTCATGTATTGGACCCAAGAAAGTCATAGCAACACATAATCTAAGGCAAACAAATATGTATCAGGGAGGAGCAGAGAGGGGGCATGTGGGGAGGGGAGAGAGGGAGAATAAGGAGGGATCTAGAGGGTGATTCTAATTTAAGAATATATGCATGTCATATTATTTCTTTATATGAATTTATTATTGTACAATAACTCATTTTCTTAAAAAAGAGAAGCTGATTATGTATTATACTTCAGGATTCCATTACCAACCAGGCTTAAGATTTTTTATCATTTAAACTTTTCAAATAGTTTCCATCATAAACATGTTTAAGAAATAGGTCCTTTTACTAACCAATATTTTATAGCTCAGGTAAATGAAACTCACAGAGATTATGTTTCAGGATCAGCATTTGACTCAAGGTAGTCTGGCTTCAGAGTATAAGTTCTCCAACAATATTATACTTGCATTGTGAAACTAAAATGGTACACTAGACACTCGATGTTGTTTGAAAAATCCACAAGGCCATTATTAGAATTGCATCTTCTTCACATCATTGGTAATTTTTTACATGATACAGTCAAGATGTTGAAGTCCCACATCTTAAGATTCATTTCAAACCAAACTAATTAAGTAGTGATCTTGAGACATTGTTCATGGTTTCTCAATTTACAGTATTGAGGACAGTTAGTGGTAAGTGGAGCAACTTGCCTCTAGATCATAGTCTTCTTTTGATTGTTCTAACTTAGTTATGTAATTTCAAGTTTGTTTTTCACCTGCATGTCTATTTCTCTGCTGTGAGGCCATTCCTTGTCTGTTTCACTGAGGATAAGAGATAATTTTGCTTGTGTTGCTTTAAATTGAATCTTTACCTGAGTCTTCCCACAGCATTTGGATAACACTAATTGGAACAATTAGTTATAATAAGGATGAATGCAGAGAAGCCACCAATGTATTTGTCTGTTGAAGAATAATTATTCCATTCACATACCATATACCAAAATTTGTGCATAATACACTTCTGGGGTTTTGTTTTGTTTTGTTTTTGTTTTTAAAGAGAGAGGGACAGAGAGAGAGAGAGAGAGAAAGAAAAAATTAATTTAATTTAATTTTTCATGTGGTTTTCATTGCTCTGACACTTCCTTGTGTATATGGTACTGGGGTATGAACTCGTGTCCTCCCACATGCCTGGCAAACACATTAAACACTGAGCCACTGCTCCAGCCCAAGCCTGGGTTTTGAAGATCTTTCCAAATAAATTGTACTTTTGGGGGCAGGGAATTGCTGTTTATACTGAACATAAATCATTTGACACTTTGCTCAATCCTTTTCCTCTGGGTTACTAAGAGTTGCTTTAATTGCAATACACTGGCACACCTGGGTGAATTCTACCTTCTGCTTACCTTTTGTCAGACATCACCACTGACATTAAAAATGGAAAAGGATCATACCATACCTAGTCACTTTATCTATCTACTTGTTAAAATAAGATGTTTTTGAAGGCCAGTCTTCTGATTCTTGTAGAACAAACAAACAAAACACCAATGGGAAAACAAACTTACTGAGCAAAATGGATACAAAAATAAAGTGAACACATTTCATCCTTTCATGCTCCTCATTTTGGATCAAGAAATGATTAAGAATTCACCTCACTCCAGTCAGATTGGCCAACATGAAGAATATAAACAGTAACAAATGCTGGAGGGCTTCTGGGGAGATAGAAACACTAGCACACTCTTGGTAGAACTGCAGACTGGGACAGCTGCTCTGGAAAACAGTGTGGAGACTCCTCAAAATATTAGGGATGGATCCACCATATGACCAGCTATCCCTCTTCAGAGTATTTTCCCAGAGGAGTTACAATCAGCAGATTACAGCAACACAACAAAATCAATGTTTATAGCAGCTCAATTTACAATAGCCAAATTATGGAATTGACCCAGATGCTTCTCACTGGATGAATGTATCCACAGTGGAGTTCTACTCAGCTTTTAGAACCAATGATATTGTGACCTTTGAGGGTAAATGAATGGCAATGGAAGAAATCATGCTGAGCGAAGTTAGTCAAACCCAAAGAATCAAGGGTGTGTGTTTTCCCTCATTTTGGGAGGTTAGGCCTAACCCAGGTTTTGGTGAAATGTAGTCAAATTCGTGTATTGGATCCACCAAGGGCATAGAATCACATAATCTAGGGGAACCATAGACATATAGGCAGGAAGGGAGGGCAGTGGTGGAGGATGGAGAGGGTGGAAAGATATGGAGAGATCTAGGGAGGCAATCAAAAATGTATTATACTTTATACACCTGAAGTCAAATAATTTTTATGCAATCATTTAATTCTGGAAAATTCACAATCATATATATATATATATATATATTCATATTTGCTATAGGGATGTAATATAGAAAAATCAAGAGTCTGGGGTATGGGTAATGTGGGGGTAACTATGATTCATGATCAAATGCATATCATGTTGTTACTTTATACACTCAGTTGTACAACTCAATTCCTTAGGAAAAAGAAAAAAGAATCATTTTGGATCAAGGATTCACTCAAGGGTGAGTCGCCATTATACTAAACATTTGATAAAGTAAAAAAGACGACAGAGACAGCTAAAAGAGCACTACAATTAGGCCTTAATCTTGCAGAACTTAGTCCAGCAAAAAATACAAAAGTATACCTTTTATGGAGCTCTTTTCTGCATAGTTACCTTCTTTTTGAGACAACGTCACTGAATCTCTTTCCTTAATTCGGAAAGATATATGCACTCTGTTTAAGATTTCCTTCCCTACACAAGGGACTGAAAAGTGCTTCCAGGCAAATCTGGAGTGAGTGAAGGTCTCCCATTGTTTACCTTCTTACGGAAAATTTCTGTGACATAATTTCTAAAAGCAGTTATTGCATCTATGCTGTCCAGTTTGCTAGTTATGTATAGTGAGAGGAAAAAATATAAAATAAAAAATATCAAGACCAATGCTGTTTAGAAGAATAGTTGTAAAAATATTTTCTAAAAGTTAGCAATTTATCAATATGTGTAAAGGACATCCCACCATAGCCAAAGTATCTCAGGAATGCAAGGTTGGTTTAACTTACAAAAGTCAATCCACATAACTGACTAAGTTAAAAGAATAGTAAAGAAAAGGTTTTTGATTCAAATTAATAAACATTCATGAAAAAAGTTTCTTAGCTAATTATGACCAAAATGGAGCTTCCTCAATATGCTAAAGGGCAATTCATGAAACCCTTTTTTTAATTTATTTAATAGTCATACATATAGGAAGGAATTATTGCCACATAATCATGACCACATGCATAATGACAGAGTAAGCCAAGGCTAAAGCCAGTTCATGATTTCCCCTCTTTGAGTCCACCCCGCAATATCATATTTCCTCTACTTTACCCCGTGATAGTTGGGTATCTCATGGAAGTTGAAGGTTCCCCACTGTGTTGATAACCCCCCACTTCCTCCCTCCAACTGCCTTGATAACCCTCGTATTCTTACCCCTCGTCCCTGCCCCCTCCCCTCATTGCCCAGTGTCGTAGGCAAGGTTCCTCTTCATGTAAAAATTCATCCATGTTGAGGTTATTATTAGCTTAACCTACTTTCAGTCTGTTTCCAATTTTATTCTAGCTTCCACATATGAGAGAAAACATTTGGCCCTTGAGTCTCTGAGTTTGGGATATTTCACTCTATAATTTTTTCCATCTCCACCCATTTGGCTGTAAATGCCATGATATCATTCTCTCTAATAGCAGAGCGGAATTCCATTGTATATATGTACCACAGTTTTTGAATCCAGTCGTACGGTGAGGGGCATCTGTATTGGTTCCATAGTTTAGCTATAGTAAATTGAGCTGCTATAACATTGATGAAACTGTATCTCTGTAATATGCCAATTCTAGCTGTTTTGGGAAAACACCCAGGAGTGGGTGAGCTAGGTCATAAGGTGGTTTTGAGAAGTCTCCATACTGCTTTCCAGAGGGGCCCTACATGGTTGCAGTCCCACTAACAGTGTGATAGTGTTCCTTTCTTCCCACAACCCCTCCAGCATCTGTTATTGTTTGTATTCTTCATTTTTGCCATTCTGACAGGAGTGAGGTGGAATCTCAATGAAGTTTTGATTTGCATTTCTCTGATTGCTAGTGATATAGAGCATTTTCTCATATATTTATGAGCTTTTTGGTCTTCATCCATTGAGAAATTTCTAATTAGTTCCCCAGCCCATTTATTAATTGGATTATTTGTGGTTTTGGTGTTCAGTTTTTTGCGTTCTTTGTATATTCTGAATATTAGCCCTCTGTACAAGGTGTAGCAGGCAAAGATTTTCTGCCATTCTGTGAGTTCTCTCTTGGTGCTCTTGACTAATTCTTTAGCTCTGCAGAAGCTTTTTAGCTTAATGGTATCCCATTCATTTATTCTTGGCTTTAATTCTTGCGCTGTGGGAGTATTGTTAAGAAAGGCAGTGCCGACAACTATGTCATGTAGTGTTGATCCTATTTTTTTCCAAGCAATTGTATAGTTGCTGGTTTAATTTCCAGATCCTTGAACCATTTTCTTTTGATTTTTGTGCAGGGTGAGAGGTAAAGATCTAATTTCAATTGTCTGCATATGGATGTCCAATTTGTCCAGCACCATTTGTTGAACAGGCTGTCCTTCTTCCACACTGTGCTTTTGTCCCCTTTATCGAATATCAGATGGTTAAATATTTGACGGTTTATCTCAGAATCTTCTATTCTCCTCCATTTTTCTTCATTTCTGTTTTTATACCAATACTATGCTGTTTTTGTTATAGCCCTATAGTATAATTTCAGGTCAGAAATTGTGACACTTTCTGCTTCCCCTTTCTTGCTGAGTAATATTTTGGCTATTCTGGGCCTTCTGTTGTTCCATATGAATTTGAGAATAGCTTTTTCTATATCCGTGAAGAATGTCATTGGTATCTTGATGGGGATTGCACTGAATCTATGTAGGGCTTTCGGTAGAATGGTAATTTTGATTATATTGATTCTGCCTAACCAAGAACATGGAATGTTTTTCCATCTAGTCAGGTCTTCTGCAATTTCTTTTTCTAGTGTTTGATGATTTTCATTGTAGAGGTCTTTTATATCCTTTGTTAGATTGATGCTTAAGTATTTTATTCTTTTTGAGGCAATTGTGAATGGGACAGACTTCCTGATTCCTTCTTCAGTGGACTTTGTGCTGGAGTATAGGAAAGCTAATGACTTATGAGTGTTGATCTTATAGCCAGCCACTTTGCTGAAATTGTTTATAAATTCTAGAAGTCTTCTGGTTGAGCTTATTGGGTCTGCTAGGTATAGGATCATATCATCAGCAAATAGAGACATATTGATTTCCTCTTATCTTATTCTAATTCTATTGATTTCCTTCTCTTATCTGATAGTTCAGGGTAGGGTTCTAAGGACTATATTGAATAAGAGTGGTGAACGTGGACATCCTTGTCTTGTTCCAGAATTCAGTGGAAATGCTTTCAGTCTTTCTGCATTAACCATAATGTTGGCTATGGATCTGTCGTAAATGACTCTTACAAAATTAAAGAATCTTCCTTTGATCCCTATCTTCTCCAGGGTTTTGAGCATAAATGGGCACTGAACTTTATCAAAGGTCTTTTCTGTATCAAATCAGATGATTATATGACTTTTATTTTTAATTTTAAGTGGTGAATTACATTTATTGGTTTGCATATGTTGAACCACCCTTGCTGTCCTGGAATGAAGTCCATTTGATCATGATGTATTATCTTTTTGATGTATTTTTGGATCTGGATAGCTAGAATTTTATTAAGGATTTTCGCATCTATTATCATCAGGGAAATTGGTCTGTTGTTTTCTTTTTTTGATGTGTCTTTATTGGGTTTTAGTATCAAGGTTATATTTGCTTTATAAAAAATGTATGGGAGGGTTCCAACCCTTTTAATTTCATGGAAAAGCTTGCAAAGGATCGGTGTTAGTTCTTCGGTAAAGGTCTGGTAGAATTCTTCCCTCCTGGAGCTTTCAAAATGGTGGAGCTTCCCAGCTTCTTCACACAATCGGATCTCCCCTCTGGAGCAGATTCCCAGCCTGCTGGCTGGGTAGCTGGCATTGGAAAATTATCAGTTGGGATTTCTGCACTTTCAGCTTATCCATGGCTCTGTGTCTCTAAACTTCCTTCCCTGAATAGTAATGAATTTGGGGAGAAATCTTGCCATTCACCCACCTCATAGTAAGTCACCTTTCCACCATTAATGTCCTGAGTTCTCAGAGAGACTCTTCACTCAGTTCTGCCGTGGGTCACCATGATGAACTCCTCGGCATAAAATGTCTGAAGAATTTTAAGAAAAGTCTTTTTCTGATAAATGAGACAGGTGCAGCTGATGTACCTCTTCACCTTATTACTTTGAACTTAGATGTAGTAGTTGGAACTTCAGCTACAATCTTGGAACAATTTGGAAAAGCCAACAGAACTGTCACTGTTGAGCTGATGAACCAATACCAAACACCAACAACCTGTCACCTTTTTTTTTTATATTGCCATTTTTTCATGGTCACCTCTTCTTTCCCCCATCTCTCTACACTAAGTAACTGAGTTCATTATCCTTTATCTGACCCAGCATTCATCCTTATGCACCAATTCTGCTTCATATTACCATCTCTCATAGTAAACTCATAGCCAGGATGACTGTGGGTCAGGTCCTGGGGCTGCACCCTTAAAACTCTGTAATAATGTATGTAAATGTTGAAACAAGAAAGAGTACCAGCACTCACTAATTCTATTCAAACTTTACCAGAAGTTCTACCCAAAGATTAAGTTCAGAAAAAAAAATCATTCATCTATCTATACATATATATGTATAACATAGTATAAAAGTGTATGTATACATATATATGTTTACACACATATATATATCATATATATGGCTTAGAGGTTAAAAGGAAGTATTTATCTGTGGGCAATGTGATCAAGTGCATAAAAAGTCCTCAGGAATTTACCAAAGTTCGTAAAACTATTAAGTGATTTTAGTGTTTTCTCATGTAACAAGTACTATCAAGTTCTGTTGTATTATACATACTATAAAAAAACAAGTTAAAATAATATTTTTAAAAACACATTTAATATACCTCACAACTAAAAAATTCTAGGAAAATTTTTGTATGTACAGATTTTTTTGTACCTATAAAAAATAGGGTGGGGAGAAATTAATTGACCTCAGTAAACATAAAAATGGCTTTGAATTCAAACAGTTCTGTTTTAACTGTTCTCATGGATAAGAATACTTAATATTATTAAGATATTTATTTTAAACATCTGTCTATAGAGTCAACTAAATCTGAATCAAAATCCTGCCCAGCATTGACAACTGATTTTAGAAAATTCACATAGAATGTCAAAGATTCAATAACTGCCTAAATAAATGTGAACAATAGTGTTAGTGGAATCCTTGTGTAATTTAATGTCACTATTTACAATAAAGAGATATCAGTGAGGTTCTGGCATGTGTTAGCCATATTGGTCAAAAGAATGGAGCAGAAGCTCCAGAAAGACTCACAGTTACTTTGTGGATGGGTTTGGACAAAGGTGCCATTGTTTCATCAGTTTATCCTTTCTCATTTGAAATTGTTTTTTTTTTTGTAACTCGTGCATTATAGTTTTACATAATGAAGGGATTTGTTCTTACACACTCATACATGCATGCATTATAACAATATAATTTGGGGCAACTCCATCCCCAGCACTTCTCCAGCCCACACCTTCTCTCTCTCCCTGGTCTCTTTTCTCCACTGATCTCTCCCCAGATTACATATATATTTTTAGAATTTTTTTCCTGTTTTAGCTGCCTGCATGAGAACTATTTAGCATCTCAGGTGTGCAAAATATACCATATAGTATTTATAACCCCTCTGTCTACCCCACACACCACCAGACTGGCTTTGGAAAAATGATGATTAGGTCAGTTTTCAACATATTGTCTGGTGAGAGCAAACATTCTAGGACTCCTGTAAGGTTCCAGAAAAGAAGGCTTGACAGCATAATCATGACTGTCTGAAGCTAAAATGTAGAATGGACTTACAGTCAGTGGGGCTAAGGGAGAAAGCACAGAGAGAAACACAATGATGACAAGGGCAGGACTGCAGAATTCCTGTAGCTGCACAGTTTGCCCAAACTAGAAAACTAGGGGTAATCCTTGTTTCCTCCTCTAGTTTTAACCACATAATTAATTATAATAGCAAAATTCTGATGACATCAATTAAAAATATTCTCCCTATTTTCCAACTTCCCTTAATCTCCACTGCCATCTTCCAGCAGGAATTTTCATCTTCTTTTGCCTTGGAAATTGCAACTACTGCCTTCAGTATTTGGACCTTCCTAGGTTCATACCCACTGGAATCCACTATCTATTATCTCTAAGCCTGAACTTCCTTTCTATAAAGCAAACATAATTATATAATTTATGTTTGAATCCTTTAAACTGGGTTTCTATTTGCTTTTAAGTAAAGGCCAAGCACCCTCCAAGACCTTTAGGGCTCTTCAGGGTTTGAGCTCATTCTCACATTCTGTTTCTTGCAGTTTTCCTACAAATATGTTACTTTATACTCACACTAACTTAAGTTCTATGATAGTGTCATGCACACTCAAGAATACACCTCAGCCAGACCTCACCATCCAGTTTACTTTACAGTTTTATCCTAATCATTGAAATGTTAATTGAATGCCACTTTGTCTCCACAGCAGCCCCCATCTCTCAAGTGTGGGTCAGGTTCCTGTACTGTGTGTGCAGCCATCCTAAAAGTGCTCCTCACACTTGCTCAACTATTTTATTGATATTTTCTGTGCTACTCTATGAAACATGTATTGCCTTTCTTTATCAGCACAGAGGTTGGTACATAAAACATGCTAAATAAATACATGGTTGATACAGAGAAAACCAAGAGGAAGTCATTGAGGGATTTGGGGAGATAATAGAACCCAAATCAGCAAAATAAAAACATTTGCACCTGACAAGGTACTTTAAAATTATATAAATTATCTCCCTATGCTTCAATTTTATTTGCACAGCATTTTTTATCCTATTGAGTGTTAGTTTCATAGCAGTTAAACTACAGTAGGATGCAGTAAAGCTCAGGTGCAAGGAAGACTGGTAGGAGATGAGGTCAGCAAAGCAGTGGAGCACAGGTCAGGTAAGGCTTCTTGGGCTGTCATGAGAAAGGGGGAGACACTGAAAATGCAGAATTTCCTTCCCATCTGTTGGATGGAGGATAGATTGAACAGGAAGGGGCAAACACAGAAGAGCAGAATGGCGTGGAAGATATGTAGCAGCCTAATACTTCTTTAAACTATTGTAAATTATGTGGTCTTATTTATTTACTTTATAAAAATTAAAATATAATTTACATAAGTGGCCTTCACTCTTTTTGGAGTGGACTACTGTTAGTTTTGATTCAGTACAGTCATGCAACTATCACTGTAATTATGATATAGATCAGTCCCATTACTCCACAGCATTCCCTCCTACTTCCCCTCTAGTAAACCCCTCCTTGTACCCATGATCTAGCCACTACTGACCTGTTCTCTGTCTCTATAGTATTGCCTTTTCTAGAATGTCATATAAATATAACCACAGGACATGTAAGCTTTTCATTCTGAGTTTTTGCTTAGAATTATTCCATCATGTTGTGTTTTTATTTTAAGAGAAAAGGACAGTGAAAGAGAGAGAAAGAGAGAGAGAGAGAGAGAGAGAGAGAGAATCAATTTTTATTGAGTCTTTCACATGGCTTTCATTGCTCTGACACGTTGTGTATATGGGTGCTGGGATTTGAACCCATGTACCCACGTGTGCTGGGCAAGCATCATAACTGTTGAGTCACCAGTCCAGCCCCATGTTTTGTGTTTTGATAGTTTTTCTTTAACTTTTTATCACTATTATGCTTTTGAAGAAATATACCACATTTTCTTTGTCCATTCACCAGAATGTGGTTTTATCCAGTGTCCAGTTATGAGTAAAGCCTCTAAAACCATTAATTTTGTGTATGTGTGTGTAAATTTTCCTTTGTCTTGGGTAAATATCAAGGATAGGGATTTAAATTATAAAATTTAATATAATTAGACATTAAACTACAGAGCAAAGTCAGTAATTAATTAGTTCAGCACATACAAAGGACATACCACATACATGGTGTTAAAGATACCACAATGAACAAACAAGGCAAGGTCCTTTTTCTGTAATTTATAAAAGCATGTGCGTCTAGTATAGTCTGCTGTTTTAGGCACTGGAAATAAAACAATAAAATAGAATTATATTTTTCGATTACATATTAAAATTGGAGGAGGGAGTGAAGAGTGGACATATCTCTGAGACTGATGCTAAAAAAGCAGGAGCAGGGAGCAGACATCCATCTAAGACCTGGAACAAGGGCATTTAGAGAAGTGAAACAGCTGGGACAAAGGCCTTAATATAAGAACTGAAAAAAGGTGTTCAATGTGACAGAGTAATCAACAGATATTGAGCAACTATATGCTAGTCAATATGGTAGGTTATTAACCTATATTCCAGGTTATTACACATTCTTCATTTGAAGAGCATATTTGAATTTCCAGTAATGTTGTTGACCTGTAAAGTATAAAATGATAATTAGACCTTATAAGGAAGATTATCCATGTATGAAACTATCCAGCTATAAAATTCATTACATCATGATGACCATCACTGTTCTTTTAAGCTAGAAATAAATTAAGGGCAAATAAGTAAATAGGAGTGAGCTCACTACATGGCTGTCTGCACACACAGTGGGTGTAATTTAACAGTGATGCCTCAGTGCCTCTCAAAATGGCATCTCACTTACTCTAAAAAAAATATGAAAAAGATAGTAAGACAGAGGTCGCAGGCAGTATGTCAAGATGCTTTATAGAGTCAAAGAAAGCTATAAAACAAAGGGAAGCAATAACCAAAAATTCACTGACAGCTAAAAGAAATGGACTGGTTCAAGCTACATTTTCTCTGGTTCTTTTTTTCTCAACTATATATTCTTTGCAAGATATTAAAGGTTCAAGGGAAGATAAATGGCAATGTTATTTGAGCACTACTATATACCAAACTTTATAATCTTTAATTATGTCTAATATGTGTTTTACTAGGATGTGATGATTATGGGTTTCACATTACATTAATAGGTTAAAAACTTTCAGAGAGAATGAGAATTTACTTTGGATGATCAATCACTTTTTCACAGTGCTTGGAAACATTGGTAAACACAACTCAAAATATGTAATCTAAATTTTGCCATATTAGTTTCTGCCATTTTAACTATATGATAAATCTGAATGAATATCTATTGAAACTTCAGAGGCAGAACTAATCTAAAAGCAGGATGATCCAGTAAACACGGAAGTAAGACTTAAGCCGAGGATATGTGTTCAAATGTGTGGATGTTGGTAGCAATTAGAGACTGGTATATGCATACATTAATTGTAGGTTTGTGAAGATTGTGAATTGGAGCTTTAGACAGTAATGGAGATTATGATAGCATGTTGAATATTATCATTTATTGAATATGTGAAGAATTGATATAGAAATGAATTGAAGGGCCTCTGATAAAAGGAGGGAGATTGTCCTTTATCTCTCAAAAATGCCATTGGGGGAAAAATAATAGTGAAATAAAAAGACACAAGTCTTTGAAGAAAAAGGAAGTGACAGTGGGGAGGACCCATGATGAAAAAAGTCAATAGCATTCAAAGGAAGGAAGTGGATGGAAGTATGGCAAAGGACTAGCAGAGCAATGGAAGCTGAAATCTACCTGCCTAACCTGGAGCAGTCAAGGAGAAACAGCAGGGTTTGTTGTAGAAATGCTTTATAGAACTTTTGTGCAAATCTAAATAGAATGCAGAGAGGATAAATCTAGGGAATTATCTGAAAAGTGGCGTTAAGATGCAGTTGTCACCCACCTCGCACTAGAGCTCATCTGCCAGCCCACACACCCTCCTGACCACTTTTTGCTCACCCTCAGAAGCCAAGAAGTTCACTTGCTATGGAAATTGAGCCAGAGAGTCTCTCAACTCTTGTCACATGATAAACTACTCCTTTGTTACATGTGTTTTCTCAGGGATGTTTCCATGACTGTCGATTATAATACTACAAAGATGAACTATACATATTTTTCTCAGTACATGATTCTGAATAAAAATATTTCAAGGCTTGAAATATTAGATTATAATTTAGTCCTACGGGCAAGTTTTCTCTTGTCAGGTCCCGGCCAACAGGAACCAGACAAGGCTCTCATTCAGGCGGTGATCTGAGATTAAAATAGACCCACCGGTCTTAAGTTCTCCAAACACTTTATTTCTCCCTTAACCGCAGCTAAAGGCCTCCAAGCGCTTCCTGCCTTCCCTCTCTTTGAGTCAAGGCTATTCACATTTAGAGTCCTTGTTTCTATTGCCATACCAGAGTCCCTATTTCTGCAGCTGAGGCTCTTACTGCCTGCATCTTCTACCGCTGCTGATCTCTCCGCCATCTCTGCTGCTGCTGCTTCTCTGACTCTAGGCTTCTCTGCTTTTCTCCTGACTGCTGCTTGCTTCTTCCATGCTTCTTCTTCTCTGACTGCTTCAGGACAGGGCTGCTTGCTTGCTTGCTTGCTCTATCTGACTAGTCACTACTCTATTTATCCATTATAACAACCAATAGGGGTACAGTGCAAACACATTTATCCAATTGTAACAAATGAGTGACCAAATAGCTTAGTCATGTGGTCAGTCAATTTGCTAATTACAAGCCAGCTGGACCCCTTAGAGTTGTTTACCACCAATTCTTTTACAAGCCAGCTGGACCTCATGTTGGGGTCAAACCCCCACATTCTCTAAAGTAATATTAGAGATCCTTTCACTTTTCTCAGCTTTCCCCAAGATAGACACACACATCTTGTGGTTTCCAAGAGTATTATGGGATATATCAGCATGTCTAGGAAGCATACAGTGAATGCTTCATAGTTGCTTGTCTGCATTCCTCTTTCAAATATACTTCCTTTCCCCTACACAGAAATCTTTCTTTATGCACCCAACATTCATTTGCCCATTTATATAGTATTATAACCTTAATTTTTCTATCCATAACTCTCTATTTTTTAATCCCTATGGTTGGGAAAAAACTGACTTCATTATGCTACTTCCAATAAGAGGAGATAAAACCTCAATCTAGCTAATTCAGCTCCCAGAAACAGAGTAAATTTTTAGTGGCCCATATATATCAGAAGCCAGACTAATTCAAATCAATATTTGAAATTTACAGGAACTGTTGATGAAGAAAAGACTCTTCCACAGGGATTGCTAGACTGTAAGAGGTAGGCCTGGAGCCACTGGTGACCAACATGTTTTAGGAATTTGCTGGAAATTAAAGTCAATGCAGAAGACAGCAGAGTGTTCAGACGGTGACATCGACTACTTGGATTAAATTATGCCTAAACTTTTCAGTTATGTTACCAAAAAGTGTCCCTCATTCTTTTTCTAAGTCAGTCTGGGTTGTCTGGCATTTCCAAATCAGAGCATGTGACCCAATCATATGTCAATCAGAACATCTTTTTGGGAAATGTTTCTCTTTTAACTATCTCTCTTCAACATTTTGCTACACATTTACACCATTCTGTAACATTTTTACTGAACTAAAGATTTTATCTAAAATGATTCATCATTTAAAATTTTCCATTTCCATAAACCTATACTGTTTGAGGAAATCAGTAAGGATTATGGAAATCATTTGTTCTTTCATACATCCCAGTGTGTGATTTGGGAAATTCACACTCATTTATGAGCATGCTCCAGATTTTTGCCAGCATCATTACATTACATTATTTACTTGTTAAGGTTATCGATATTATTTGCATCACCATCATCATGCTCAATTCCCAGCATTTACCTTCCTGCTCTTTCTTTTCTTTTACTGTTTTTAAGTTTTTCTGCATTTTACTGGTGCATTATAATTATACATAATGATGAAATTTGTTGTTACATATTCATTCATGCACTTTTTCGCATTGGAATCCAGGATTCACAGTCACCTGTTTTTCATCCCACCACACTTGCTGCTTTGCCTAGAGGTTGCTTGCAGGTGACTCCTCATCTTTGGGCACGAAATTTTGGAAAGCAAGTTCCTGGAGCACTTACCCATCTCCATCTGCTCCTGTGATGCTCTTCACTAGTCTTCTAGTAAGGGCAGTTATAAAGCTGGCTGTGCCCAAATCCTTTCTTTCTTCTGAGCTTTTATTGCTTTGGACTGCCTACTTGGCATCTTTTGAGCATTCAACAGATTTCTCAAACTTAATTGTGCACAACTGAATTTCTAGTTGTCCCACCAAACCTGTGACACCCAAATAGCCCCATATTCTTTTATAAAAGCAACTGTGTTTTTCAGGTACTCAGCAAAAATACTTGAAGTCATTCCTTCTTCCTTTCTTTCACATAAGTAGTCTGCTGCCTCAGGGCCCTTGTCCTTGCTGTTCCTCTGTCTAACAACACAACTTCCTCAGATACATGCATGTATCTCTTTTCACATTGTTTAAGTCATTGTTCCAATGTCAGCTTCTCCATATAGTCTTCCCTGACTATGATATTTAAAATATGCCATCTCTGGAACCAGATAGCCAAGGTTTGAATCATGTTCTTGCCATTTCTTAGCTGAATAATAATAAGTTATTTAATGTGTTTTGACTCATTTTCTTCATTTATCAAATGAGGCTAGCAATTCTACTATCTCATAATGTGAAGACTGATTTACTCATGCATGGCTGACACATGTATCTTGCTAATTATTATTATTATTATTATTATTATTATTATCCACTGAAAGTTAATAGGAAGATGATTTTTTTTATAAAAGGCAACACAGTTCCAGAAACGTAGACACCAAGAGATATGAGCAGAGGGAGATGTATTTTTTGTGTGATGACACAGTTCTTTACAAACCATGGGACTACCTAACCCAGTGACTGGCAGTAGGGAAATTCCTGGTTGATTAATAGGGGATCTGTTCTTCGTGTCTAAGTCTGAGCTAGAAGCGCCCCCATAGAAACAAGATACAGTAAAAATTATCCTTCGGTCTAACAGGTTCCTTCTAATCTTATACACACAGATGCTATAATTATGTAAACCTCTGATGTAAAAATGAGCTACTCAAGATTCTCAGGCAATTCATTTAAAATACAATTTCCTCTCCATTTCATAAGTTGACATACCATTCTGCTTCTCAGCAACATAGTAACTATGTGTTTACAACTCCAGAGCAATCCATGATAAAAGAAACAAAACAGGTGGCTTAAATCTCAGGTACCAAGCTATGATTTAGACTATTTGTGTTCACAAAATAGATTAAATAAACCAGGTTATATTGCATCTTATGCTCATTTTTATCATGATAGACAAAAAGAAAGGGTAGGAATAGGCCTCAAAATAACTCAATTTCATTTTTCTTTTTCCAAATGGGGATGTAGCTCAGAGTTAGAGCACTTGTTTAGCATCTGGGATGTCCTGGGATTAACCCCAAGTACTGCCACTAAGAAAAAAAAAAAGCCTAAATAATTTAGACTGTCAATATGCATGCATACATACACAAATGTACACACAATTTTGTATAAAATTTTCACCATGAAGAAAACTAAATTCTGTCACCTGAATCTTGTGGTCAAAATTTTATTACTTATTAATAAGTAATAGTTATTAATAATTATTAAATGTAATTATTTAAAATGATAATTTCTTTTCTTAAAAAGAGAGGACAGTGAGAGAGAGAGAGAGACAGAGAGAATCAATTTTTATTGAGTTCCTTACATGGCTTTCATTGCTCTGGCACTTGGTTTTGTATGTGGGTGCTGGGGTTTGAACCCGTGTACTCACACATGTCCGGCAAGTGCCATTAACTGGTGAGCCACTGCTCCAGCTCCTAAAATGATAATTTCTAAATCATTTATTGACATAGTAGGATCTAGAGGAAATTTTGGTGAAAAATAGTACTCACAATAAAGCAGTAGCCAATTTTGTGATTTTTCTTTTTATGTGAACACAATATGAGAATGAAACCATTTGAGAAGAGTAGAGACTGCTTCAGTTGCAAGCCCAGGTGATTTGTAAGGTTAGTCTGTTTGGCATATTTTATTTATTTCTTTAAGGACGTGTGCATGGTGTCAGGATGTGGAGAACTCAGTGGTTTCTTTAGCTTTTCTGAACCATATAGGATATATCATACTATTAAGTTAGTTCTTATACTGGGAACTTCCTTACTGCTTCCAAAACTGTCTACCTCTTAGAGCTACCAGAAGAGTGAAGAATAGGCGGCCCAGGGCTCTGTTTTCACCACAGATGCATCCAATAAACAACAATACATAGACCAGTTCCTTCTAAGAAAAACTGAGAAACTAGTTAAAAGATTCTTGTATACCACATAACTGAGAAAACACCCAGTTTGAAATGGATAGGAGGAGTTGAGGAATCCTCCCTTCATCAACCTCATCCCCAGCACAGTGCCATGCAATTGGGAGGGAAGTTATCTGCCAACTTCTCCTTGAGAAGTGAAGTGTTTCATCATTTTTTATTTTATTTTATTTGTTTATTTATTTTGGTTTTGTGCTGGGGATTGAACCCAGGATTATTCTACCTCTGAGCCTTATCCATAGGCCCCCCTACTCTCTTTAAAATTTTGTTTTAGACAGGGTCTCATTAAATAACCCAGGCTTCTTTCAAACCAGTGATCCTCCTGCCTCATCTTCCCAGTAGCTAGGATTACAGGCAGGAGTGAATAGTTTGCATTACACACGTAGTGCCCAAATTATTGATGCTAGTCAAGAGCAACCTTCTCTAAAAATTACAGGGAATGTAATTCAATAGTCCCCTTGGGCCAAGGAGAAAATGGAGGTGGTTTTAAACAGGCATGGGTGCATCTCCCATTGCTTTTCCCCCGGCTCAGTGCAGAGTAAGGACATAATAAAGCTCAGCCCCCAGTCTCTCCCTAGAAGGGATTATATGTCACATCTAAACCTGCCACTTTTTCAGCTGTTGCCTCAGTCTGACGTTCAACTCTCTCATATCTAGAAGTTGACTGGGGAGATGATCTCTAGTCCTCTGTAAATTTGAATGGATGTGTGGATGCTTCCTGACACTCCTCCTTCAGGTTTCCTCCAGTTTTGTTGTTGTTGTTGTTGTTTTAAGAATAAGGAGAAGAAGAAGAAAAGCACCCCCATCTTCTCCTGAAGGAGCGGTAGCATGCAAATAGTTCCCTAACTTTGCAGCTACTTCTTGAGGGTCTCAATATTAAATTGCCAGAGTTGCTGGGGCCTGGGATTTCCTCATCCCCCTGCGCCTATAAAGATTGAAATGGCAGCTTTGAGTGACCCTGTAAACTCTTCCTGTGATTCTTTCCCCTGGTTCACTCCAGCTATAAAGTCCAGCCCCAGTTTCAACCCAGAAGATGCTAGACTGCACATCTAGTGCTTTCATCTTTTCAGCTACTACCTAGAGATCTGGTTGCTAACTTGTCCATCTTTTTTTCTATATGTTTGAAGGCAATTACTAGCTTCCTGAGAGTTTCAATGGGCACGTGAACACTTCTGCAGCCCTTCCCCCTGGTTTATTCTAGTGGAAAACAAGCAAGCCAATGTGGGTGAGTTGGTTTTTGTTGCTTTTGTTTTAGAAGAGGTTGTACTACTCTTCTAACTCCACTTTTCTGGTTGGTGCATGAGGAACTAGCAACTAACCTACCTGCATCTGAGTATGGATGAAACCAGACCAGGCATTTCTTAAACGCCGAGGGTGACAGAGAAAGGAAGCAATTGGAAAGCATATAACCTGTTAATGACTAAGCAGGCATTTATCACAGCCTACCTCCCCAATTCAATACAGAGGTTGTAAATTCTGACTCCCATATTATCTCTGAGGAGAGAAGGAATTTGTCTGAACATCTAGAACCTCAACCTCACGAATGGATAACCAAAGGACTGGAATTTATGTTGTTTGTCCCAGAGCACTGACAGGAACCGGGATGTTCCAATCTCTTGGAGGCTACTAGGAAGAAAAATTGCAATTGCACAAGTTCATAGGTTTGAAAAGCACCCAGAATCTCTGGCCTTCTTAATAGATCAGGATTATATACTATTTCAGATCAGCATATGAAGAATGGAGAGGTAGATGTTTCATCTAACATAATACAGACAATCAAGGAAAATGAAGAAACAGAATTCTGTTTAAAATAAAATAACAGGTTAAATTTCCAGAACCAACTATAATGAAATGGAGATATATGATGTACACAACAGAAAATGCATCATAATCTTTATGAAGATGTGCACTAAAGTCAGAAAAACAATGAATCAAGACAGAAAGAATTCCAGCAGAAAGTTATTCTTTAGCTCTATAGCTTGTTTGGTACTTTTGACATCTTTTATGAAAGATAGAGCTAAAGAATACAATAACCAAAATAAAAAACTCACTAGATTGGTTAAATAGGAGACTAAATCAGTCATGGGATAGGATCAGCAAGTTCAGAGGCAAGTCATTAGAAATCATCAAATCAGAGGAGCAAAAAGAAAAAAGAATAAAATACAACGATAGCTTAAGGGACTTATAGGACACCATTAACCAGACAAAAGTACACACTGCACAAATTAAATAAGAAAAGGAGACAGCAAAAGCATAATCAAGGAAACAATGATTAAAAATCTCCAAACCAGGGGAAAGAAATAAATGTCCAGATCCAAGATGCCCAAAACCACTAAATTCCAAGATTCACCCAAGATATATGCATTATAAACAAACAGTGAATATTTAAATCAAACAGAATTTTTAAAGCAGCACACAAAATGTGACTTGTTACCTACAAGAAAGCCTCCTTAAGACTATCAGCATTTTTCTCAACAGCAAACTTGTAGGGCAGAAAGGAATGAGGTGTTATATTCAAAGTGCTGTGAGGAAAACAAAAACTTGCCAACACAAAATACTATATATGGAAAACTTGTATTTCAATAATGAAGTGGAGATACATGATTTCTCCAATAAATAAAAGCTGAGGAATTTCATCACCATCAGAATTTATTTATAACAAATATTAGGTAGCAACACAAAAGTATGAAAAAGTGTAGAATTAATTGTTAAAGGTAAACCTATCAACAAAGACAAATCTACTCTTACTCTATAAAAGAAAGCAGTTGAATGAAATAAAATAAACCATAATATTAACAGATGATAATTGTAACATCAGTGCTGGAGAGGAGAGGTAAAGGTGTGCATTCTTGTGTGCATTTAAATATATGTAGCCATCAGCATAAAATAGACCTTTATAGCAATATTTTATGTGCAGTCTATGGTAAACAGAGAAAATTCCTTCAGAAGCTATGCAAAAGAAAAGACTGAGGAAAAATAGCTAATTAATACAAAAACAAAAAGTAGCTAAACACAAGACAGCAAGAGAAGAAATGGATGTAACAAAATGATAACAGAAAACTGTGAACAAAAAGGCAACAGTAAACCTTTCCCTCTGAATTATTATTTTTAATGTAAATGCATTAACTGTTCAATGAAAATACATATAGTGGCCAAATGGTTTGAAAAACAAGATCTAACTATATATAATTTACAAAATATATGTTTTCCATTTAAAGATACACATAGGATAAATGTGAAGGGATGGAAGAAGATAGTCCCTATAAATGGAATCCCAAAGAATGCAGGAATAACTATACTTATGTCAGACAAAACAGATTTTAAATAAAAACCAGTAAAAAAAAAGAGACAAGGTAAGTTATTGCATAATGATAAAGGACCAACTCAACGGGAAGTTATACCAATTGTGAAAATACATGCACCTAACACCAGAGCACCTAAGTATATAAGACAAATATTGATCCATGTTTAAGGAAATATTGAGAGTAATTTGACACTAGTAGGAAATTGATATACTCCACATTGATTTATGGATTTAATTTTAAAGACTAAAAATCAATAAAAATATGATGGACTTGAATGTGACTATATACCAAATGAATATAATATTCAGAACTTTCCACCCACCCTCAGAGGAATCAAACACTTACAAAACATTCTGCAAGATAGATCACTTCTTTTAAGAAGATAAGAATTTTACCAAGTATCTTTTCTGACCACAAGGGAATGTAATTAGAAGTCAGTAACAGAAGGAAGACCTGAAAAATCATGAATCTACGGATGCTAACAAAATACTGTTGAATAATCACTGCATCAAAAAGGCAATGAAGATGGAATTTTAAAAAATACCTCCAGATAAATAAGAATGACAGTAAACACACCAAACCTCAGGGAGGCAGTGCTAAGAGGAAGGCTTTGATGATAAATGTTTAACTGAGAGGAAAGAAAGGTCACTATAAACACTCCAATAATACACCTCAAGGAGCTAGAGAAAGACAACCAAAAGCCAAAAAATTAGCAGAAGGACAGAAATCATAATACTGAGAGTAGAAATAATTCAAAGAACAAAAACAGAGAAAAAAATAACAAAACTTAGAGTTGGTCTTTGTACAGATAACCAAAATCAACCAATATTTTGCTAGACCATTAAAAATGAGATGCTAAATAATAAAATCATAAATGAGAGAATAAATACATCACAGTAGATGTATTTAAAGACTATAAGGGACTGTTATGAACTATACACTAACAAATTGAATAACAGAAGAAACAGCTAAATTTCTACAAACTTGTGATCAAGAAGAAATACAAAGCCTCAAAAGAGACCACTGATGAATAATGGGATTGAATCATTAATCAAAAATCTATCAATAAAGAAAAGCCTAAGTTCAAAGAGCTTCACAGCTAAGTTGTACACACCCAAATCTATCAATGTGCTACATCTCATTAACAGAATCAAAATATAAACCATATGATCCGCTCAATATATGTGGGAAAAGCATAAGACAATGTTCAACATTTGTTCATGATAAAAAAA
>PVKS010008765.1:0-17872 GCA_004027875.1 Aplodontia rufa
CTTTGGAGTCACTCTCTGGGTTAATGTCCTGTTGTGTAGAATGGGGATAATAATACCACTTAAGTGACTCGCTGCTATATGTGAGGATTAAGTGAGACATTGAACACTGCTACTGTCATTATTGTCCCTCAGCCCTTTAACCCTTCACTGTGTCCTTCTTGAAGCTCCCACCCCTGGCTAACATGTCACAAAGCTCTCCTAATTCTCCTGTAGTTCTCTGTGCCTCTGGGTTCTCTTCCACACCCTGCTCCACAGTCGCGGGCAGTCCTTCAGGTTCTCATCCCAGCCCTGTTTCCACCGAGCCCAGGCGCTGTTTGTAGATGTCTCCTGCGCCTTCTGTCTTCAAGTCTGACTGTCCCTCTGCATTTCAGGTCAGCATTTCCATTGGCCTTCTAGCTTTCTCGACCTGATTTCCCACTCACCTCAAATACCCTCAAAACCTGGCTCTGCTTTTCCTGTAAGCCAGCTCTTGTGGACTTCCCACTTTGTCAGTGCTCCACTGAACACCTAGGCTCTAAACAAACTCTTGCCTGTTTATGTCTCCCAGACTTCCACAGCCAACCAGCCGTCAAAGCCCATGGACTTATTTACCATTGAGTCGTTTGCATCTGTCCTTGCTTTCGGTTCCTGCATCATCACTAGTTCATCCATTAACCAGGCTGACAAGCACGGTGCGGCTGGAAGTAGCTATGTTCTCCCCACCAGTGTCCCCCGCCTTCCCCTTCCTCTCTCTCCTGATATGAATACGAAACTTCTGTGCTTTTCACAACTGAAGGCCAACTTGTCGCCTTCATATAGTGCACACTTTGTTTTTTTAAAGCGAGAGGGGCAGTGAGAGAGAGTGAGAATCAGTTTTATTTAGTTTTTCATGTGGCTTTGCTGCTCCAACACTTAGCTGTGTATGTGGTGCTGGGGTTGGAACCTGGGTCATCACGCATGCCAGGCAGCGCTCCAACTTCTGAGACACCTCGCCAACCACTCAAAAAGTATTTGTACATATGCTGCACAAAGTTTCTCTTTCCCATCTTTCTCTCCTATCTCCAAAACTTCAGAGTCTGGGGGGTTTTTTAATCCTTGGAGAGTGTCCAATTTTTTTTTACCTGTCACACATACACGTGTGTGCGCGTGCACATGCACTGTTCTGTGCTTTGCTTTTATAAAGCTTAATTGTGCATTGTAGCCATTTTTCCGTGCCCATGGTGTTTTGTCACGCTTGTTCATAGCGTTAATATTCCATCATGTGGACGTAGCCTAATTCTTCAACTATCCTCCTTTTTTTTTTTTTTAAGAGAGGACAGTGAGAAAGAGAGAAAGACGGACTGAATCAATTTTTATTGAGTTTTTCACTTAGCTTTTGTTGCTCTGACACTTAGATGTGTACATGGGTGCTGGGGTTTGAACCTGTGTACTTGCACATGCCGAGCAAGCGCTGTGACCCCTGAGCCACCGCTCGAACCTCTAACTATCCTCTTTTGAGAGACACTTTTTTTTCACAGTCCAGGAGATTGAAAGCACCAGAGGCGCTTTACCTCTGAGCTATATCCCCAGCCCTTTTCATTTTTTATTTTGAGACAGTCTTGCTAAGTTTCTGAGGCTGGCCTCAAATTTGTGATCCTTGTCCTTAGCCGTTAGTCACTGGGATTACAGGAATGTGCCACCACGCCCAGGCGGATGGATATTTTGGTATTACAAACAAACAGTGCTGTGGTGAGTAACCATATACATGTGTCATTTTGATCATGTGCAAGTGTGCTTGTAGAGATAAATTCCCAGGAGGAAATTGCTGGGTCAGAGATTATATGCATTTGTGATTTTGAGAGCCATTGCCACATTACCCTCCTTTGGGCTTGTACCATTTTATATTTCCACTGCCAGTGACTTAGAGTGCCAGAGACTGAAAGCGGTGACTGACAGTGTTTTCCCGTAGCTTTTGTCAGTATTATCAAATTTTGGGTTTGTTTGCGCTGCTGGGGATCAAAGCCAGGGCTGCATGCATGCTAGGCAAGTGCTCTACCCCGAACCAGATTTTAAAATGTAATTGTTCCATCGGTGTCATTTTAATTTGTGTTTGTATTTTTATGAGAGACGTTGTACATTCTTTAATGTGATTAAGAGACATATCCATTTTTTTCTGCAGACTATCTTTTGTCCTATATACTGTAAGGTTATAGTTCTTTTTCTTTACCATGTCTTGAAAGCTTGGTTTGTATTATATAGATTACCCTCTTCTCTAATACACATTTTTTCAAAAAAATTTTTTATTAAGGAGTTGAGTTATACAATCCTAAATGCACATAAAGTAACAATATGAATGCATTTGTTCTTAAACCAGAATTACCCCCACATCGCCCACACACCAGTCTCTTGATTCTTCTATATTTCTTCCCTACAAGCAACATGAATGCTTAGATTGTGAATTTTCTGGAATTAAATGATTGCATAAGTATTATTTTATTCTCAGGGGGTAAAGAGGGTGCTATAGTGTTGTCTCCTAGATCCCCCTTCCCCTCCCCTTCTAATAACATTTTTGCTTTCTGTCGTTTGCCTTTGCTTGTGGTGATTTTTGCCCCATAGAAGTTTCATCTTTTTGTACTCAAATGTGTCAATCTTTCTTTTAAGCCTTCGGTATTTTGAGTCAAATTTATAAAGGCCTTTCCTACTCCGAGTTTATAAAGTCTCTCATGTCTTCTTTTAGAATTTTATGGGTTTTTTTCATACTTATGTCTTTGAGCCATATGGAATTTATCCTGTTTTGAGGTTAGATGTGTAAATACAGTGTAATGTTTTTCCCCCGAGAAAGCTAAAGAATGTTCCAACATGCCCCAGTCTATTTTCTGTTGCTGTAACAGAACACCTGAGACTAGGTGATTTATTAAGAATAGAAGTTTATTTTGGCTCACAGTTCTGGAGGCTGAGAAGTCCAAGAGTATGTGGTGAGGGTCCTGTTCTTTGTCATAACATGGCTGAAGGGTGGATGGGGTCACATGGAGAAGGGAGGAAGCAAGAGAGGGCCAAGGAAGCCAAACTCGTTTATTGATGATGATGATGATGATGATGGTACCAGGAATGAATCCAGGGATATTTAACCACTGAGTCACATCCCCAGCCATTTTTAATTAAAAAAAAATTTTTTTTTTAAATTCTAAGTTTCTTAGGGCCTCACTAAGTTGCTAAGGTTGGCCTTGGACTTGAAATCCTCTTGCCTCAGCCTCCTGAGTTGCTGGGATTACAGGCTTGTTTCACCACATATGACTCTTTTTTTTTTTTTTTTTTTTGCATCAGCGATTGAACCTGAGGTGCTTAACCACTGAGCGACATCCCTGGCCCTTTTTATTTTTTATTTTGAGAGAGGGTCTTGCTAAGTTTCTTAGGGCTTTGTTAAATAATTGAGGCCAGGTTTGAATTTACAATCCTCCTTGCCTCAGCCTCCTGAGCCACTGGGATTATAGACATACACCATCAAACCCAACCAAACTCATTTTAAAAACTGAGCAAGAACTCACTCATTGCCGAGAGAATTAACCAGTCCCAGCATTAATTCCTTCATGAAGGTAAATAGCCTCATGACCCAAACACTTCTAAAAGGCCCCACACCTCTTATCGCTGTTATATTGAGGACCAAAGCTCAACATGATTTTTTTGGGGGACTGACCACATGCAGATCACAGCATAATGCTGTTTGTTAACTTGTGATCTTCCTCAGTGGCTCATTGTATATTATATTCAATTCCTGGGGTATATTTTGGATTTTTTTTTTTTTGACAGAATCAATTTTTACTGAGTTTTTCACGTGGCTTTCGTTGCTCCCACACTCAGTTGTGTACGTGGATTGCTGGGGTTTGAACCCTCGTATTTGCGTATGCCGGGCAAGCGCCGTAACCACCAAGCCACTGCTCAGCCCCTATTTTGGATTTTTTTAACATAACATATTCTACTGATTTTTCTCTCTATTTTTTTTTCTTGGTGCTGAGGATTAAATCCAAGGGTGCTTAACCATTGAGCCACATCCCTAGCCCTTTTTATTTTTATTCATTCATTTATTTATTTTTTATTAGTTGAATATGGAGTTACACTTGAGGGGGAATCATCATCAAACAATCAAGAACAAATATGTATTTACATAGTTAGCCAAGGCTGATGCCATGTCATGGATGCCCCCCTTGGGTTCCCCATGGTTCCATGTTTCCCCCAAAAGAACCCTTGTGTTAAATGGACTTCTCGTGGAGTTCAGAGATCTCCTTCTGAGCTGGTTCCCTCCATTCCCTCCTTCCAGTCTCCTAGATATCCTTCTTAATCCCTCCCCGCACCCTGCCCCCCTCTCTACGTCTCCAGGTATCCTAGGCAATGATCCCCCTGTCCTTTTTATGTTTTATTTTGAGACAGAGTCTTGCTAAGTTGCTTAGGGCCTTGCTAAGTAGCTGAGGCTGGCTTTGAACTTTGCTGTTCTCCTGCCTAAGCCTCCTGAGTCTCCGGGATTACAGGCATGTGCCACCGTGCCCAGCAGGTTTAGTTTCCTTTAGTCTTCTTTTGTGTTTATTAGTATTCTTCATATGGGTCCCATAATTTGTTGTTAGATTTATTCTGAAGTGTGTATGTGTGTATACATACATATATTTATATATATAAATTCATATGCTTATATTATATACAACTTTTTTGGGGAGTGCTAGGGATTGAGAGGGCATTTTGTTTGTGTTCTACTACCGTATACTCCCATGTCTCATTTTATAGGTGTGTGTGTGTGTGTGTGTGAGTGTGTGTACAGTTTGTTTGATTGTTTTTGTACTGGGGATTGAACCCAGGGACACTTTACCACAGAGCTACATCCCCAGCCCTTTCTATGTTTTATTTTGAGACAGGGTCTCACTTAAGTTGCTTAGGAACTTGCTAAGTTACTGAGGCTGGCCTTGAACTTGTATCCTTTGCTTGAGTCTCCCAAGTCACTGGGGCTATAGGCCTGCACCACTGCACCTGGTTTATTGTGTTTCATTTATTTTATTTTTTTGTGGGGTTAAAGATAGAGCTCAGGGCCTTGGGCATGCTAGGCAAGCACTCTACCGCTGAGCCACATCCTCAACCCTCATTTTATATTTTTGGAGCTATTGTAAATGGGAGTCTTTTATCCCATTATATTTATAACCTGATAGAGGGCTTTGACCTGAAAGAGGGCTTTGTATATATGAAAGTTATTGATTCATAATATTAATTATATAACTTCCTCCCTCTTGTGAATACTCTTCTTGTTGTGATAATTTTGCAGTTTATTCTTTTGTATTGTCCAGGTATACGTCATATTATCTGCAAATAATGGTAATTTTTTTTTTAAAGAGAGAAGGACAGAGAGAGAGAGAATCCATTTTTATTGAGTTTTTCACATGGCTTTCGTTGCTCTGACACTTAGTTGTGTACGTGGTGCTGGGGTTTGAACCTGTGTAGTTGAGCATGCCAGGCAAGCACTATAACCACTGAGCCACCGCTCCAGCCCAAATAATGATCTGCTTTTTTGCCATCTACTTTCCAGTGGTCCTTTTCCCAATTTCTTTCTCTAGTCTAATTTGTTGGCCAGTGTGTTGAATAGTGGTGACAATGGGCATCCTTGTCTTGTTGCTGACATTATTGGGAGTGCTTCTATTAGGGTGCTAGATTTTGGGCTGAGATGCAATTTAGCAAGGCCCTAAGCAATTTAGTGAGACCCTGACTCAAAATAAAACATTAAAAGGTCTGGAGATGGGCTGGATCGGTGGCTCAGCGGTTTCGGCGCTGCCTGGCAAGCACGAGGACCCGGGTTCAAACCCCAGCACCACGTACACAACTGAGTGTTGGAGCAACTAAGGCCATGTGAAAAACTAAATAAAGTTGTTTCTCTCTTTCTCTGTCTCTCTCACTGTCCCTCTCTCTTAAAACAAACAAACAAACAAAAAAACGGCTGGAGATGTTGCTCAGTGGTTAAGCACCCCTGGATTCTATTCCTGGTTTAAAAAAAAAAGGTAAAAAGTCATTTTAGAAATTCACAGAAAGGCAGCAGTAACACGTTCAGCAGTTCTAAGTTTGGGACACGTTCAGTCTGAGGTGTCTTCCGCATGTGATTGGTGATGACCTGTTGCGAGGTTGCCAGTTGCAGTGTCTTATTGGGTCTTTCTGGTTCCCTCAGGTGGTGGGTGCTGCCGTCTCAGCAATTGTCATTTGTCAGGGAGGAAATGTTGTGTAGCCTGCATCAGAGCAGGGTTTAAATCTGTCCTGTTTGATCTCGTATCCTGTGTGTGTCTCCTGTTGTTTCCGTTGCTTCCACGTCCTGCTTATTCTGCCTCCTGACTTCTTTCCGTCACCACCTACATTGACCTCAGTTCCTGCCCAAGATTTTTTTTTGGTAGGGATTGAACCCAGGGGTGCTTAACCACGGAGTTACATCCCCAGCCCGTTTTTTATATTTTATTTTGAGACTGGGTGTCACTAAGTTGCTTATGGCCTTGCTAAGTTGCTGACTCTGGCTTTGAACTTGCCATCCTCCTGCCTCAGCCTCCTGAGTTGCTGAGATGACAGGCATGCGCGCTCTACGCATCTTTTTTGCCTAGAGTACAGCTACCTCCTGCCTGGTCTCACTGTTTGCGTTCTCACTCTTGTACAGTCTGATCACACGCCAATTTGCATCTCTCCTCTGCGGAAAACCTTTAATGGCCCCCAGTGTGAACAGGGCTAAGTCCAAATTCCGCAACAGGGCGAACACTCCCTCATCTCTCTTGCACCTGGTGCTTTGGCCATATTGAGCAGCATACTCTGTTTTCTGAACACACCCATCTGTTCGATGCCTGCTCACCTCTGCTCAAACTATTTCCTCTGCATAGAATGCTGTTCCTTCCTCCTGGTGAAAATCTGCTTGCCTGGACTTGTGTGGTGCTCAGCGGTTACAGCACTTGCCTGGCATGCACAGGGACACAAGTTTGAATCTCAGCACCATGTACACAACAAAGTAAGGGAGCAATGAAGACCACATGAAAAACTAAATAAAACTGATTCTCTCTTTCTCACTGTCCCTCTCTCTTTAAAAAAGAAAGAAAGAAAAGAAAAGAAAAAGAAAACCTGCTTGCCTTTCCAACTTCAACTCCAACTTCACCTTACCTGTGAAACCTTCTGTATTAGTTTCCTAATGCTGCTGTAACAAATTACCATGAACTGGTGGCTTTAAACAATGTAAACTTCTTCTCTCTCTCAGTTCTGGAGGCTAGAAGTGTGAAAGCAAGGGCTCAATGAGGCCGTGTCCCCTCTCAAGACTCTGGGGGGGAATCCTTCCTTGCTGCTTCAGCCTCCATGGTGCCAGCCTTCCCTGGCACTCCTTGCCTAGGGAGCCGCTTTCCTCCGACTGCTTCTGTCTTGCATGGCTGACTCCTTGAGTCTCTTCTGCGTCTTCAGGTCTCTAGAGCTCTCTCCTCAGCAGAACACTAGTCATGGTCTCTGTTGGCCCATCTGAACTTGATTGCATTTGCAGCGACCTTACTTACAATTGAGTTCCTGTTTGTAGACACCAGAGGTTCAGACTTCAGCGTATCATTTTGGGGGTTACAGTTCAACCCACATCTTCCCAGACCCTTGCCTTCTTTGTGCTCCCTAAACACTTCTACTGTTCCATCCATATGTTGCACCAATATTTTTTTTTAAACAGCTTGCACTTCTTGTTTTGTTTTTTTTTTTTAAAGAAAGAAGGACAGAGAGAGAGAGAGAGAGAGAGACAGAGAGAATCAATTTTTATTGAGTTTTTCACGTGGCTTTCATTGCTCCGACACTGAGTTGTGTACGTGGGTGCTGGGGTTTGAACCCGTGTACTCGCGCATGCCAGGCAAGCACCGTAACCACTGAGCCACCGCTCCAGCCCTCTTGTTTTTTTTTTTTTTAAAGAGAGAGGGACAATGAGAGAGAGAGGGAGAGAGAGAGAAACAATTTTTATTTAGTTTTTCATGCAGCTTTCGTTGCTCCGAGACTTTGTTGTGTATGTGGTGCTGGGGTTTGAACTTGCGTACTTGCGCACGCCGGGCAAGTGCTGTGACCACCGAGCTACGTCTTCAGTCCCTGGTTTTTTTTTTTTTTTAATATTTTATGTAGGGCTGGAGCGGTGGCTAAGTACGAGAGTTCAAACCCCAGCACCACGTATACAACGAAGTCTCAGAGCAACGAAAGTCATGTGAAAAACTGAATAAAAATTGATTCTCTCTGTCTCTCTCTCTCTCACCGTCCCCTTTCTTTTTAAAAAAAATTTTTTTATGTATTGGTTCTTAATTTCTTTTTTAAGAGAGAGATGGAGAGAGACAATCAACTTTATTTAGTTTTTCATCTGGTTTTTGTTCCTCTAGCACTTAGTTGTGTATGTGGTACTAGGATTTGAACCTGAGTCCTCGTGCATGCCAGGTAAGTGCTCCAACCAGTGAGCCACCGCTCCAGCCCTTCACCAATTCGTTTTAACTTTATTTTCCTTTTTTAGTCATGTGAGGATGCCCAGAGCCTCTTGTGCTGGGTGTATGTTAACGAATATTAATTGAATGAATCCAAGTGGAGCTCTCCAGTAGGCACCTGGGTGCATGTTAGTGGTGATGATGGACGTGAATAATACGGAGTTTTTAGCATACAGGTAGTGTTTGGAATTATAAGTAATTGCAGTACCAGGTTTTAGTGTTCCAGAATTCTAGTATCCTAGAATCGTGGGCTATTTTTAAGTACTGAAATATTTTTAGGTATAAACTGTTATTTGGTATTCCATGATATAAATTATGTTTTGAAACATACCCAGAGAGTTACCTACTGCATTTAGGGTTCATATCAAACAGGGTACACTTTTAAAGCAGATATACTATTTTATTATATGTGTGTATTGGTGCAGTATAATTATACATAATGGTGGGATTTGTTGTTACAAATTTGCATATGCATATAATATAACAATATAATTTAGTCAGTTCATTCCCCATTGACTGATATTAAACTCTTAGGCTCAGGGGCTGGAGTGGTGGTTCAGCGGTTTCGGCACTTGCCTGGCAAGCATGAGGACCCCAGCACCACGTACACAACTAAGTCTGGGAGCAACAAAGGCCATGTGAAAAACTAAATACATTTGTTTCTCTTTCTCTGTCTCTCACTGTCCCTCTCTCTTTAAAAAAAAAAAAAAAAAGAAAGAAAGAAATTAAACCTAGAGCCTTGTACATGGTAGGCAAGTGCACTAACCACTGGGATATACCCCCTGACCTTTCTAGTTTTTATTTCGAGGCAGGGTCTCACTAAGTTGCATAGGCTGGTCTTGAACTTGTAGTCCTCCTGCCTCAGCCTTCTGAGTAGCTGGAGTTACAGGTGTGCACCACCATGCTCAGCTGATACCACTGCCATGATTTGACACTGCAAAATCTGTTCCAGCAAGGCCATTTTATCTCAGTTTTGCAGTTGCTAATTTGAAACCGCGGTGGGCACGGTGACAGACTACACACTTGCACCACTTGAAGACGCTGCAGGATTTCAGCAGGAGGAAGTGACAGCATAGATTCCTATGCTTCCTTAGCTTGGGGCCACAGGGTCCTTCATTACTTTACATAGTTCCTATTCCCTAGAAAATGGTACCACTGGAAAGACTCATCCCCAGGAATTCTAGATAAACGGTGTTTTACCATCCTTATCCATTTCAGTACCAAGTTCTTCACTGCTTTTCTGGTGTGATTGATACAGCAGAATTTTTAGGGGTTGGGGGTGTAGCCCAGTGGTAGAGCACTTGCCTAGCATGCAGGAGGCCCAGGGCTCAATCCCCAGTATTGGAAACAGTTTTTTGGTAAATTGTGATGCACCTGGCGCTGTATTAGCTTGAGTGGTGATGTCACACAAATGTCGTGGGTAATTGGGGCAGATTGCCTTTTTTGACAGAATTACTCAGAGGCAGGGTGAAATTCCTTATCTGCTCTTTTCAAGATATGTCTGACAGGCATGCGTGAGGACATGGGTTCGAACCCCAGCACCACGTACACAATGAAGTGTTGGAGCAACAAAAACCAGATGAAAAACTAAATAAAATTGATTCTCTCTCTCTTTCCTCTCTCTCACTGTCCCTCTCTCTCTTTAAAAAAAAAAAAAAAAAGATGTCTGGCAAATTCTACCCCCAATGAGGCATTTGACCCATCTCTTTAGGAAAAGGGAATCATTTATCTGTCTTCATCCAGAAAATGCTGAATATTATGATACACAAACTCAATATGCCTGAAGCAATTAGTACACATTATGGAGTCAATAGTTTCTATCATTTTGAGGATGTCTTTAAAAAACCCAACAGCTGCCAGGCTCAGTAGCCCATGCCTGTAACTCTCCGGAGGCTAAGGCAGAAGGATCACAAATTTAAGGCCAGCCTAGGCAATATAGTGAGACTCTGTCTGAAAATAAAATATAAAAAGGCCTGGGGATGTGGCTCAGTGGTAAAGCATCCCTGGGTTCAATCCCCAGTACCAAAAAAGCAAAACAAACAAACAGAAAAGCAAGGTAGAGTAGTGCACACCGTTAATCCCAACGACTCAGGAACGGAGGCAGGATCACAAGTTTAAGGCCATCCTTAGCCACCTAGTGAGACTGTCTAAAAACAAAAAGGGCTGGGGGTGTAACTCAGTGGTAGAGCATCCCTGGGTTCATTATGACCAAGTGCTCAAAAAATAAACTAAAATTAAATTACATTTTCAAGTTCTTCAGTATTAACCTTTGATTTCCTTAATTGACATATGACTTCAGAGCTTCCATTTTTTATGTTTTGATCATTTACATTGCTTAAGGATTTTTTTCATTTCATTTAATTCATTGAATTCATTGGCATAGAGTATTTATTTAGCACCATGTACACTAAAATATATAATATTTTAGTTTTTTTTAAGAGAGAGAGATGGAGAGTGAGAGAGAGAAAAAGAGTATCAGCTTTATTTAGTTTTTCATTTGATTTTCATCGCTCTGACACTTACTTGTACATGTGGTGCTGGGGTATGAACCTGGGTCCTTGTGCATGCCAGGCAAGTGCTTTAACTGCTGAGCCACCACTGCTGTAGCCCCTAGAACTGTTCTCTCTCTCTTTTTTTTTTTCCTTAAAGAGAGGGACAGTGAGAGAGAAAGAGGTAATCAATTTAATTTAGTTTCTCATGTGGCTTTCTTTGCTCCGACACTTTGTTGTGTACGTGGTGCTGGGGTTCAAACTCCCTGTGCATTCCAGGCAAGCACTGTAACCACTGAGACGCTGCTCCAGCCCCAGAACTGTTCATTTTTAATGTAAATATTTAAACTATACAGTTCCGGGGGCTGGAGCTGTGGCTCAGCGGTTTCGGCGTTTGCCTGGCAAGCACAAGGACCCGGGTTCAAACCCCAGCACCACGTACACAACTAAGTGTTGGAGCAACTAAGGCCATGTGAAAAACTAAATAAAGTTGTTTCTCTCTTTCTCTGTCTCTCTCACTGTCCCTCTCTCTTTAAAAAAAAAATAAATAAATAAAATAAACTATACAGTTCCCTCTAAACTGTGTTAGTTGTAAGCAACAAACAGATTTTGATATGTTGTTTTCATTGAATTCAAAACATTTCTTAATATCTCTTGTGATTTCTTTTACACATAGTTTATTTAGAAGCTTAATGTTCATTTCCAAATATTTGTGGATTTTCATGTGCTGGTGACTTTTAATTTGTTTCCATTTGGTCAGAGAACATACGCTGTGATTTTAATCCTTTAAATATATATATATATGTGTGTGTGTATGTGTATATATATATATGTATTTTTTTAATGAGAGAGAGAAAAAAAGAATCAATTTTATTTAGTTTTTCATGTGGCTTTCATTGCTCTGACACTTGTTGTGTATGTGGTGCTGGGGTTGGAACCCATGTCCTCGCCCATGCTAGGCAAGCACCGTAACCGCTGCAGCACTGCTCCAGCCTTCCTTTAAATATATTTTTAAAACTTGTTCTGTGGCCTAACCTATGTTTTATCTTGGTGAATGATTGCTGTTCATTTAAAATATATATAAATATATATATTTTACTATTTTATATATATATGTTTTACTATTGTGGTATATTCTAAAATGTCAATTTAGTCACATTGCTTGATAGTATTGCATGAATGTTGTATATCCTTTTTTATTTTCCAACTTATCTGTCAATTACTAAAAGAGGAGGGTTGAAAAACAACTATCATTGTGAAATTACTGTTTCCTTTTTCATTCGGCCAATTTTTGCTTTATGTATTTTGAAGCTTTATTGTTAGATATAAAAATACAGTTATCATATTTTCTGGATGGATTAATCCTTTTATAATTATAAAATATCTTTAGCTCTGGTAATTTTCTTTCGTTCTTCCTTTTTTTCTGCACTAGGGGGTCTAAACCACTGAGCCACATCCCTGTCCCTTTTTTATTTTGAGACAGGATCTTGCCAAGTTGCTCAGGGCTTTACTAAGTTCCTGAGGCTGACTTTGAACTTGTGATCTTCCTGTCTCAACCTCCTGAGCTGCTGGGATTATAGGTATACGGCACTGCACCCAGCTAAGCTCTGTGATATTTCTTATCTTAAGCCTATTTTGCCTGCTATTAATATTACCAGCCATTCCAGTTCACTTACAATTAATTTGTTCATATTATACTTTTTAAATATTTGAGTTTTCCTTTTGCATCCCCTTGTGTGTGTGCGTGTGTGCTCGTGTATGTATTTGTGTGTGTGCCGCGTGCTGGGGACTGAACCCAGGAGCTTGCGCATGCTAAGTACACTCTCTACCACTAAGTTATGCCCCTAGCCACTAATAATCTATTTAGTTCAAACTCTTTGCATTTAATGTAATCATCAATATAGTTGTATTCAAAGGTTCTATATTACTATTTTCCACTTATGCCATCAGTTTTTTCTTCCTTTCTCCCTTTTTCATTATCCTATCTCAATGAAAGAATATTGGGTATTTCTTAGTATTCCTTCTGCACTATTAGCTTATTAGCTTGACCTGTTTTACTTTTAGCGCTTGCTCAAGGGTTACAATATGCATTTTCCCACGTTACAATATGCATATCGCTTTCCACACATCACATCTTATATAGCTTCACATGTACTAGGGTTGGTAATTCACAGCCTCCAGGTCAAATCTGGATCATTTTTGCTTTTATAAAGTTTTGTTGGAACACAGCCATGATCATTCATTACATGTCATTTAAAGCACCTTTTTTTTTGTTACAATGGCAGAGCTGAGGATTCCAACAGAGACCACAGAGCTTACAACACTTCTAGTATTTACTATCAGGCCTGTGGAGTAAAAATTTGCCAACCTTTAGTGTAGAATGTAAGAAACTTTATGGTAGTGTATTTTTCATTTCTCATTCCCCGCCCCCTGCTTTTTTTTCTAATATTTTTCTGCCCACACCTTTTCAGGAACTTATTCGTAAATTCATGAGACTTTTGACGATGTTGCGCATGTCACCAGGGCTCAGCTCAGTTGCTGGCAGTTCTTTTTTTTCAATTCAGATCATTTCCATTGCCATGTCCTCACCTTCGTGGATTATTCTTCTGCAATTTATAATCTGATACTAAACCCATTTAGTGAGTTTTAAATTTCAGATATTGTCTTTTTATTTCTAGACATCTAATTTTATTATTTTTATCTTTCATTTATTTCAATGTTTTTTCTTTAAATCTTTGAATGCTTGCATATATGTAATTATTTTTGCATTTTACAACATTTTTAAATATCTAGTAATTTTTTGTGTCTAGTAATTTTTTATGGAATGATAGATATTATAAATATTTGGTTTTGCATGTCTGAATTTTATTGTCCTTCTTTAAAAGACTTTTGACTTTTGCTTTTTTTAAATTTTTTATTTCAGCTCAATGATTTCAAGGTTTGTTTTTGACCTTTGGGGCAGTTCTTGAATAATCTGTGCTGTTGAATTAGGTTTATCCTGCTATTAAGGTGTTTTGTTTTTACAGAGAAAGGGAGAAAGAGAGAGAGAGAGAGGAAGAATCAATTTATAATTTCCATCTGGCCTTTGTTGCTCTGACACTTAGTTGTGTGTGTGGTGCTGGGGTTTGAACTCAGGTCCTCGCGCATGCCAGGCAAGGGCTCCAATCACTGAGCCACTGCTCCAGCCCCACTAAGGTGTTCTTGTTCTGGGTTCTCTACTAAATGCCCCGGGTGTTCATCAGAGAATCTTTACTCTGGCTGTTCAGTACGTTACTATCTTCCAACTCTGAGCTTTGGGAAGTTTTCTGCTTGGAGTTCCCCAGCAGTTCCTTACCTAATGTCGTGGTTTGGATCTTAACCGTCCCATGTAGGCATATGGGCTAAGGTTTGGTTGCCAGCCGTGGACCTTTTAAGAGGTGAGGCCTGGTGGAAGGAAGTTAGGTCACTGGGGGGTGTGCTCTGTGCTGGGTGTTTTGGGACTCCCACCCCTTCCTCTCCCCACCACCACTTCCCAAACACCTTGATGTAAACAGCTTCAACAGCTTGGCTGTGCCCTGTGTTTACTGCCTTGCCACAGGCTTGAAGCCACAGGGCCAAGTGACCATGATCTTTTGAAACCTCTTAAACTGTGAGCAAAATAATCTTTCCTCCTTTTTAAGTTGTTTAGCTCAGGTTATTTTATCATAGCACTGGAGAGCTGACTAACACACGTGGACTCTTGAGTTCACCCTACATGTGTATAGATTTGTGTTCAGGACAGACTCTAGGGGACTCCTAGAGATTTCTTGATCTTTTGCCTACATTGCTGTTTCCCTTCTGGTGCTCTGCCCAACAACTTCTGAGCATCGTCTTTCTGAACAATAATGCCTGTCTGCTCGGTTCAGTTAGATTTCCCCTCTTTGTGACAATTCAGGAAGCCAGCGTGATGGCAGGACTCACCTCACTTGATTTCCCTTGGGTTTTACCATCAGTCACACTCCATTCTCCATTTTCGTTGTCCAAAAACATGTTTTCTCACGTATTTTACCCCGTTTTCTAGTTGTTTAATAGCAGAAGACCAAGTCCAATACTTGTTATTCAAATTTGTCAGACGCCCATGAACCTAACTTTACCAACTTTCTAAACTTATTTTTGCATTTTAAAGATACACAATATCATCTGCACTAATTGTTTTTCCCTTTCAGTGTTCATACTTCATATTTAATTTTCTTGTCTAATTCATCAACTAGGTCTTCCAGCACGATATTAAATAATAGTACCGATGTTTTCCCCTGAGGGTAATCGGAAATCATTTTATTGTATTTTTTCTTTTCTTTTTCTTTTTTTTTATGGTACTAAGGATTGAACCCAGGGGCACTCTACCACTGAGTTACATCCTAGGCCTTTTTATTTTTTATTTTGAGACAGGGTCTCAGTTGCCTAGACTTGCCTTGAGCGTGCAGTCCTCCTACCTCAGCCTCCCTAGTCATAGGAATTATAGGTTTATGCCCCTGTGGCCAACAGAAAAAAATGTTAAAAAGTTTATAGTGGGGGCTGGAACGGTGGCTCAGTGGTTACTGCGCTTGCTCTGTATACGCATGCACAGCTGTGGGTTTGAACCCCAGACCACGTACACATGAAGTCTCAGAGCAAAGAAAGCCACATGAAAAACTAAATAAAAATTGATTCTCTCTTTCTCTCGCTCTCTCACTGTCCCTCTCTCTTTATTAAAAAAAAACAAAAACAAAAAGGAGTTTATAGTGTGTTGAGGATTTGCTCCATGGTAGAGCACTTGCCTACCATGCACAAGGCCCAGGTTCAATCCTTAACACCACAGAATAAGTAGATAAATAGATAATAGTCAGAATCAATTAAAGTGTTTTGGGGAAAATGACACTATCAAATAATGGAGCCCTGAATTGATGTAATGATTTGGGGAGAGAATCTGTGAGTACCCAGTTAGCACCTCTACTTTTAGGAATCAGTTTCATAAATGCCAAGGATCTATGTGCAGAAGTACTTTGTTGACACATGATTTATGAAATTAAAAAATTGATAGCTGGAGCTGTGGCTCATCAGTAGGCCTGGCGTGAGCAAGGACCTATGTTTTTACCCCAGCACCACATACACATCTAGATGTCAGAAAAACAAAAACCAGATGAAACAATAAATAAAATCGATTGATTCATTGTATTCCCTCTCTCTCTCCCTCTCTCTCTCTGTAAAAATAAAATGAAATAAAATTAATTGGCTGGCATTTAAAAAAAAAATCAAAAGAATGTGGGCCAAGGTTGTAGCGCCTTGGTAGATGTTTACCTAGCATGTGCAAGGGCCTAGGCACAATTCTCAGCACCACAAAGCATAAAACAAAAACAAACAACAAAAAAAAACCACTTTAATTTTTTAAATAATTGTAAAGTCGGGGCTGGAGCAGTGGCTCAGCGGTTACAGTGTTTGCCTTGCATGTGCAGGTACGCGGGTTCAGATACCCCAACACCACGTACACTATGAAGTGTCTAAGCAACGAAAGTCCATGAGAAACTAAATAAAATTGATTCTGTCTTTCTCTCTCTCTCTCACTGTCCTCTCTTTTAAAAAAAAATTTTTTTTAATTAAAAAAAATTGTAAAGTCATGACCCAACTACCTTATTTCAAGTTAGAACAGACAAATGATTAGATTTCATCTGACAGGACGTGAAAGTGAAAAGTCAGGGTATCAGTTTGGCACTTCTCCAGCAGTATTCTCAAATGACTTGTTTCTGTAGTTGTCTGACACGGTCCTGAATGTATTCTGCCTCTGTCAGTCTGGTGTGCCTGGTTTGTCTCTATTGGAGACTCAGTAAATCTGGGTCTTTTTTTTTTTTTTTTTAAAGAGAGAGGGACAGTGAGAGAGACAGAGAAAAAGAGAAACAACTTCATTTAGTTTTTTCACATGGCCTTAGTTGTTCCAACACTTAGTTGTGTATGTGGTGCTGGTGTTTGAACCTGGATCCTCGTGCATGTCAGGCAAGCTGTATAACCACCGAGCCACCGCTCCAGCCCCTTAAATAGAGTATTCTTGGATGTGCTTGTAAGTTAGAGCCATGGATGGTGTCACAAATGAGAAATAAATGGCTCTTGATCACGAATGATAGAAATACAGCTTAAATTTAAGCAGAAAAGGAATTCGTTGATTCATCTAACTAAAAATCTAGTGAGAACACTGAGTTCAGGTAGAACTGGATCGAGGAGTTGAAATGATGTTATCAGATGCAGGCACAATGTCCCCCACTTAAAATCCCAGCAACTCAGAAGATGAGGCAGAGGGATCTCAGGTTCAAGGCCTGGTTGGGTAATTTAGCAAGACCCTGTCTCAAAACAAAATATAAAAAAGGTCTGGGATGAATGTAGCTCAGTGATAACAGTGCCTCTGGGTTCAATCCCTAGTACCACCACATTTTTTTTTTATAAAAGTAGCAGGAAGCGGGGCTGGAGCAATGGCCCGACGGTTACGGCGCTTGCCTGGCATCCGTGAGCGTGCGAGTTCAAACCCCAGCGCCCCGTACACAACGAAGTCTCGTTGGGGTGATGGAAGTCACATGAAAAACTAAATTAGAAAAAAATTGCTTCTCTCTCTCTCTCTGTCTCTCACTGTCCCCTCTTTCCTCCTTTTTTCCCCAAGAGAAACACTGTCTCTTTTTTCCTAACAGTTTTCTGTTTTTTATTTAGTTCTTCACAGGGATACTGTGCAGGCAGGCGACGGCAGAGGTCTGACTCGGCAATGGAAGGTGGTGCTGGGCACCGTGGCGCACACCTGTAATCCCAGGGGGAAGAGAAAAAGGGAAGAAGGGAGACAGAAAGAAACGGAAGGAGGCTCTTATAAAAACCACACCCAAAATATTATGGGTGAAGTGACATCATACCCGTGATTTTATTTTTTAATATTCTGGCAGGAAAAGCAGAAATAGAAGTCACAAAATTAGT